>JARQOD010004900.1:0-51586 GCA_033576555.1 Oophaga sylvatica
CCACCAGAGGGAGCCTCTGCTCAGAACTCATCTCAAACCCATTCACAACAGTACCCCCCCCTTGAGGAGGGGTCACCGAACCCTCATTTGAGCAACCAGGTCGGTCAGGATGAGTTCTATGATACGCACGGATAAGTCTCCTAGCATGGATGTCCGAAGCAAACACCCAAGAATTGTCTTCCTGACCATAACCTCTCCATTTAACCAAATACTGGAGTTTCCGTCTAGAAAAACGAGAATCTAATATTTTCTCAACCACATACTCCAGATTGCCCTCAACCAAAACAGGGTCAGGAGGCACAGCAGCAGGAACCACTGGCTCAACAAACCTCTTCAACAAGGACTTGTGGAACACGTTATGGATCTTAAATGTCCCTGGAAGAAGCAAACGAAAAGAAACAGGATTAATAATCTCCATGATCTTATAAGGTCCAATGAACCTAGGCTTAAATTTAGGAGATGCTACTCTCATAGGAATATTCTTTGAGGACAACCAGACCAAGTCCCCCACTTTAAACCGAGGACCATCAGTCCTATGCCGGTTAGCAAACCGCTGGGCCCTCTCCTGAGAGAGGGACAACCTCTCCACTACCTGGTCCCAAATCTGTTGCATACGCTCCACAACAGAGTCAACACCTGGACAGACAGAAGCCTCCGTCTGTCCTGAAGAAAATCGAGGGTGAAACCCAGAATTACAAAAAAATGGAGACATCAAAGTGGCAGAGCTAGCCCTATTATTAAGAGCAAACTCAGCCAAAGGCAAAAAAGAGACCCAGTCATCCTGATCAGCAGACACAAAGCATCTTAGATAAGTCTCCAATGTCTGGTTTGTTCTCTCAGTTTGACCATTGGTCTGAGGATGAAATGCCGAGGAGAAAGACAATTGAACACCCAGTTTAGAACAAAAAGTCCTCCAAAATCTGGAAACAAACTGGACTCCTCTGTCAGACACAATGTTCTCAGGAATGCCGTGTAAACGAACCACGTGCTGAAGGAACAACGGCACCAATTCAGAGGAGGAAGGCAACTTAGGTAATGGCACAAGATGTATCATTTTGGAAAACCTATCACAAATTACCCAGATGGTGGTCATTCTCTGAGAAACAGGAAGGTCGGAAATGAAATCCATAGAGATATGGGTCCATGGTCTCTTGGGCACAGGCAATGGCATCAACAAACCACTAGAGCGAGAGCAAGGCTTGGAGCGAGAGCAAGTCCCGCAGGACTGCACAAATTCCCTGACATCACGAGACAAGGTAGGCCACCAAAAGGACCGACTAACCAAGTCTCTGGTACCAAAAATTATGGGATGCCCAGCCAATGCGGAACAATGAATCTCAGACATGACACTCTTTTTCCACTGGTCCGGGACAAACAATTTTCCAACAGGGCAGCGCTCGGGCCTATCCTCCTGACACCCCTCCAGAGCAAGTCTCAAATTGGGCGAGATGGCGGAAAGAACTACAGCCTCTAGCAAAATAACAGAAGGATCAGATAACTCAGGAGAGTGAGCAAGGAAACTCCTCGAGAGGGCATCCGCCTTAACATTCTTAGTGCCAGGAAGAAAGGAAACCACAAAATTAAAACGTGTGAAAAACAAGGCCCACCTGGCCTGTCTAGGATTGAGTCGCTTGGCAGATTCCAGATAGACCACCACCTGATGTTTGGCTCCCTCCAGCCAATGTCTCCACTCTTCAAAAGCCCACTTCATGGCCAATAACTCCCGATTACCCACGTCATAATTACGTTCAGTAGGAGAAAATTTTCGAGAGAAAAAGGCACAAGGGTTACTTTTAGAGGTCTCTGGATCTTTTTGGGACAAAACGGCACCTGCCCCAATTTCAGAGGCATCAACCTCCACCTGAAATGGCAGAGAAACATCAGGCTGCCGTAGAACAGGAGCAGAAGTGAATCTCTGCTTAAGTTCCTGAAATGCAGAGACTGCCTCAGGAGGCCAATTCACCACATCAGAACCCTTTCTGGTCAAATCAGTTAATGGTTTAACAATAACCGAGAAATTACCAATAAATTTACGATAAAAATTGGCAAAACCCAAAAATCTCTGAAGAGCCTTTAATGAAGTAGGTTGGACCCAATCACAGATGGCCTGAACCTTGACCGGGTCCATTTCAATAACAGATGGGGACAAAATGAATCCCAGAAATGAGATCCTCTGTACGCCAAAAAGACACTTTAATCCCTTCACATACAGAGCATTCTCTCTCAAAATCTGGAATACAGTTCGAACATGTTTCACATGAGAGTCCCAGTCATTAGAAAAAATCAAGATATCATCCAAATAAACAATCAGAAATTTGTCCACAAAATCCCTGAAAATGTCATTCATGAAGGACTGGAAGACGGAAGGAGCATTAGTGAGCCCAAAGGGCATCACCAGGTACTCAAAATGCCCTTCAGGGGTATTGAATGCCGTCTTCCATTCATCCCCGTGCTTAATGCGAATAAGGTTATACGCCCCCCTGAGGTCAAGCTTGGTAAACCAAGTAGCGTTTTTCACCCTGGAAAACAGGTCAGAAATCAAGGGTAACGGGTATTGATATTTCACAGTAATATTGTTCAAGAGACGATAATCAATACACGGCCTTAATGAACCATCCTTTTTGGCCACAAAGAAAAAACCGGCACCTAAGGGTGAAGAGGATGGTCTGATATGACCCTTCTCCAATGATTCCTTGATATAAGACCGCATAGCGTCATGTTCAGGTACAGACAAGTTAAAAAGGCGACCTTTAGGGAATTTACTACCCGGCACTAATTCAATAGCGCAGTCATAGCTCCTATGGGGAGGCAAGGATGCAGATTTACTTTCGCTAAACACATCAGAAAAATCAATCAAAAAGTCAGGAACATCCTGAGCCTGGGGGGAGGCAGAAAAAACAGGAGTGTTGGTATTAACACATTGGCAGCCCCAACTGGTTACAGACACAGATTTCCAATCCAAAACAGGATTATGAGACTGTAACCAAGGGAAACCCAGCACGATAATGTCATGCAGATTATACAGAACCAAAAATTTGCAGCACTCCTGGTGATCAGGTTCAACCCTCATTATCACCTGAGTAGAAAACTGGGGTTTATTCTCAGCCAAAGGGGTAAAATCGATCCCCAGTAGGGGAATAGACTTCTGTAGGGGTATCAAGGGAAATCCACAACGTTTAGCAAAATCATAATCCATCAGGTTAATAGCTGCTCCAGAATCAACGAAAGCCTGAGCAGAAAATGAGGACAGAGAGCATATCAGAGTGACAGTTAATAAAAACTTAGTCTGAACACTACCCAAGACAACTGAGCGTGCAAAACGTCTTCCCCGCTTAGGGCAGACTGAAATAGCATGAGAGGCATCACCACAGTAGAAACATAACCCATTGCGCTTTCGAAACTCATGACGCTGTGCCCCAGACACCACTCTATCACACTGCATGGATTCAGAAGCTGGTTCACAAGGCAACACCATTCCACGCATACTTCTCCGCTCACGCAAACGTCTGTCAACTTGAATCGCTAATGACATAGAATCATTGAGACCAGAGGGGACAGGGAATCCCACCATAACATCCTTTACATTATCAGACAGACCCTTCCGGAAAAGGGCTGCCAAAGCGTCGTCATTCCATTTGGTCAGGACTGCCCACCTACGGAATCTCTGACAGTATAACTCAGCGTCATCAAGCCCCTGATTTAATGCCAACAAGGCTTTTTCAGCTTTATCAGTGACATTAGGCTCATCGTACAATAACCCCAAAGCCTGAAAAAATGCATCAACATCACTCAAAACAGGATCCCCAGGTGTCAGGGAAAAAGCCCAATCCTGAGGATCGCCGCGCAGGAGAGAGATGATAATTTGAACCTGCTGCGCTGCGTTCCCTGAGGACTTAGGTTTTAAGGCAAAAAACAATTTACAATTATTTTTGAAATTCTGAAACTTAGCTCGATCCCCTAAAAACAAATCTGGCATGGGAATCCTAGGTTCCACAACAGGCAACCTAGCAAGATAGATAGCAATACTCCGAACCTCAGTGGCAAGCTGATCCACACGGCCAGACAACTGTGCAAACTCCATTGAGAAAAAAGATCCTCCCCAGCACCCAGAGATAAAGAGGGAAAAAAAAAAAAAATGCAACAAACAGAAAAATATCTCTGACAACTCTGACAACCTTTTTTCTTTCACAATATTTTTTCCCTTCTGTGAGTACCATACAATTTTCAATTTTTAGGCCGGTGATACTGTTATGTTTCGGTAGCTGAGGAGAGCAGGTAAAAAAGGCAATACACCAGAGCAGTTGGAATCTATGAGATTGCAGTACCCTGACTAACCACCACAACTAGAGGCAGCCGTGGAGCGTTCCTACGTTGGTCCTAGACGCCTCGTCACAGCCTGAGAAACTAACTACACCTAAAGATAGAAATAGGAAAGCTATCTGCCCCGGAGCAGAACCCCAAAGATAATAGAAAGCCCCCAAACATGTAATGGCGGTTAGACAAGATGAAATACTGACACAGACAGAAAATAGTATGAGCAAACGCTGGGGCCCAAACTAACTAAATAGAAAAGGATAGGAAGGGTACTTACTGCAATCCCAGAAAACCCTGAAAGGCACCAACTCTACTAATTTCAAAAACACCTGAGATCACACGACCTCTTCCACCTAAATTAGTTCTCTGGTGTAACAAAATCAAAACAGCAGCCACTGAAAAAACTGGAAAAAGCAAAAGTACAAACATCAGTGGCTGAACAAAACTGAGAGGGCAGAAGCCCCCGGAGGGGACCCTGAAGGCCCCCACAGAAGTGCAGGACAAAATGCAAAAATATAGCACAAACACAAAAGAAGAAAATGTCTTATCTGTTAGCAGGAGATGCAGACACGACACAGCAGGCTACAAGGGAAACAGGAATAAAGGATCCAGACCAGAACAATTGATCACCGGCAACCCTGATGGGAAGGTGACTCCCTTATATAAGACCAATCAGTAACACCTGATTCCCAGTCCTCACAATCTTCACTGGACAGACTAGCACCGCTTGTAACCACCAGAGGGAGCCTCTGCTCAGAACTCATCTCAAACCCATTCACAACACGCCTGATTACGTTGAGCCCTTCTGCCAGCATAGCAAGGAGGTGTGCAGGATCCCTTCTGTGCAGTTAGAAAGCCCGTGGCATGACCAGACAGGCTTTGGGTGCAAGTGGAGGACCGAGAGGAGGTTGAGGAGGCAGAAGCAGTGGAGGAACTTCGAGATAAAGAGGATTGACGCACAACTCGTGTGGACGGCAAGACTTGGACAGCAGCCCCTTGTCCTGCTGTCACCATAGTTACCCAGTGCCCAGTCAGCGACATGTAACGCCCCTGTCCATGCCTACTAGTCCAAGTGTCTGTGGTGAAATGCACCGTCACACACTGAGTTTCTCAAAGAAGCGGTGATGTTGTGTGCGACATGCTGGTGGAGCGCAGGCACACCTTTCTTTGAGAAGTAGTGCCGACTGGACATCTGGTACTGGGGCACTGCGATGGACATAAGGTCTCGAAAATCCTACGTGTCCACAAGGCGGAAAGGCAGCATTTCTGTAGCCAAGAGCTTGCAGATGGTGAAATTCAAACTCATAGCTTTCTCATGGCTAGGAGGAAATGGTCTTTTACTTAGAATCATAGAATAGTAGAGTTGGAAGGGACCTCCTGGGCCATCTGGTCCAACCCCCTGCTCAAAGCAGGATTCTCTAAATCATCCCAGACAGATGTCTGTCCAGCCTCTGTTTGAAGACTTCCATTGAAGGAGAACTCACCACCTCTCGTGGCAGCCTGTTCCACTCATTGATCACCCTGTCAAAAAGTTTTTTCTAATATCTAATCTGTGTCTCCTCCCATTCAGTTTCATCCCATTGCTTCTAGTCTTTCCTTGTGCAAATGAGAATAAAGATGATCCTTCTACAATGTGACAGCCCTTGAGATATTTGTAGACAGCTATTAAGTCTCCTCTCAGTCTTCTTTTTTGCAAGCTAAACATTCCCAAATCCTGCAACCGTTCCTCATAGGACATGGTTTGCAGACCGGTCACCATTCTGGTGGCTCTTCTCTGAACTTGCTCCAGTTTGTTGATGTCTTTTTTAAAATGTGGTGCCCAAAACTGACACAGTATTCCAGATGAGGTCTGACCAAAGAGGAGTAGAGGGCAATAATGACCTCACGTGATCTAGACTGTATGCTTCTGTTGATACATCCTAGAATTGCATTTGCCTTTTTTGCTGCTGCATCACACTGTTGACTCATGTTCAGTCTGTGATCAATTAGTATACCCAAATCTTTTTCACATGTGCTGTTACTTAGCCCTATTCCTCCCATTTTGTATATGCTTTTTTCATTTTTATTGCCCAGATGTAGTACTTTGAATTTTTCCCTGTTAAAATCCATTCTGTTAGTTGCTGCCCACTTCTCCAGTTTATTTATATCTTTTTGAATCCTCTCTCACTCTTCTCTAGTATTAGCTACCCCTCCTAGCTTTGTGTCATCAGCAAATTTGATCAGTTTACCCTCAATTCCTTCATCTAAATCATTGATAAAGATGTTGAACAATACAGGGCCCAAAACAGAGCCTTGTGGTACCCCACTTGAGACATTCTTCCAACTGGATTTGCAGCCATTTACGACCACTCTTTGGGTCCGATCACTAAGCCAGTTATGAATCCACCTAACAGTTGCCTTGTCCATTCCATACTTAGTCATTTTTTCAATAAAGATTGTGTGAGATACTTTGTCAAATGCTTTGCTGAAGTCAAGATATACTATATCTACAGCATTTCCCTGATCCACCCAGTCAGTGATTCTGTCATAGAAGGAAATTAAGTTTGTCTGACATGACTTATTAGTTACAAACCCATGCTGACTCTGGTTAATCACTTCATTCTTATCCAGGTACTTACATACATGTTCTTTAATAATTTGTTCAAAGATCTTTCCTGATATAGAAGTCAGACTCACTGGCCTGTAGTTCCCTGGGTCCTCCTCCTTCCCCTTTTTGAAGATAGGAACAACATTTGCTCTTCTCCAGTCTTCTGGGACTTCTCCTGTTCTCCAAGAATTTTCAAAGATTATGGACAGTGGTTCAAGAATTTCTTCTGCTATCTCCTTCAGTACTCTGGGGTGTAATTCATCTGGACCTGGAGACTTGAATTCATTTAGGTTAGCTAAGTGTTTCCTCACTGTCTTTCTGTTTATAGATATCCTGGATTCTTCTATTCCTTTAATAGGACAGTGAAGATCAGTTGATGTTACATTTCCTTTCTGAGAGAAAACAGATGCAAAATAGGAATTTAACAGTTCAGCCTTCTCAACATCCTGTCTTACCATTTCATCATATTCATCCTGTAAAAATCCTATAGCATCTTTGACTTTTCTTTTACTTTTGACGTATCCCCAAAATCCTTTTTTATTGCTTTTGATGTCACTTGCAAGCCTTAATTCATTGTCAGCTTTAGATAATCTGATTTGTGCCCTGCAGGTTCTGCAGACAGCATTATATTCTTCTTTAGATATGCCTCCCTCATTCCATTTGATAAACATTTCTTTCTTCCTTTTTAGCATGTGTTTAAGTTCTGTGTTCATCCATCCTGTTTTCCTTAAATGCTTCCCATTCTTCACTCTTTTCGGAATTGTTAACAATTGTGCTTTGAGAATCTCATTTTTCAAGATTTTCCATCCTTCCTGGACATTTTTGTCCTTAAGGATATGCAGCCATTGGATCCCTCCAATTCTCTTATTGAGTCCCTTAAAATCTGCCTTTCTGAAATCTAACCTTGACGTCTGAGTCTTCACAGGTCTTCCTCCTCTT
This sequence comes from Oophaga sylvatica, assembly GCA_033576555.1. Classification (NCBI taxonomy): domain Eukaryota; kingdom Metazoa; phylum Chordata; class Amphibia; order Anura; family Dendrobatidae; genus Oophaga; species Oophaga sylvatica. Next base: position 7,841 of record JARQOD010004900.1, read on the forward strand.
GTTATCCAAAATTCTAAAATAGCATGGTCACTACCTCCTAGGGTCCCAGCCACTCTTACCTCCTCAACCATTTCTTCCCTGTTTATAAGGATTAGATCCAAGGTAGCAGATCCCCTTGTTTTCTCCTCTACCTTTTGGAAGATAAAGTTGTCAGCAAGAGAGGATAAGAATTTCCTTGACCTGTTAGTTTTGCCTGAGAGAGATTCCCAACAAATGTCTGGATAGTTGAAATCTCCCATGACCACTATGTCATATTTTTTGGAGAACTTGGCCATTTGATGCATAAAGAGTTCATCCATATCTTCAGCTTGCATAGGTGGCCTGTAGTAAATGCCTACAATGGTGTCCTTTCCATTGTTCTGTCCTTGTATTCTTACACAAACAGTTTCCACAGAACTCCCAGTCTCTGAAGCGTCAATCTCTGTGCAGATATACGCTTTTCTGCCATACAATGCGACACCTCCTCCTCGTTTATCAAGTCTGTTTCTTGCAAATAAGTTGTATCCTTCTAGCCTTGTATTCCAATCATGTGTATTGTCCCACCAAGTCTCAGTGATTCCAATGACATCATACTTCTCCTGCGTTAGTAGTTCCAATTCTCCTTGTCCACATCTGAGGGACCGAGGCTGGTGTGTGCTAGACGGTTGGTAGGGTGTCCCCGACAACTGACGGTCTCTGAGAAGATGCAGGTGCAAGTTAGTTGCCTTGATCCAAGTGGTGCTCTCGATGTCGAGAGAGCTCAACACAGTGTGTTTCACTTCCAAATAATGATGACCTACCAATCTGTTGCTGGTAAAGAGTGCCAGGTCTGAGTCCAAACAGGTCTGACTGCTGTCCCCAGTCACAGAAGATGAAGAGGCCACGTCGCGGGTGCCAGATGGGCAGACGGTGTTGGGCCGCCCGCTAGGCGCATTGTAGCACAGTGAGCTTGCCATGCAACTTATGCTTCATATCCATTGACGGTCATGATGAAGTACTCAAATATGATTTTTGCCTCCACTTAGTTTTGGTCACAATGTTACAGATACATGATTGAGTCATCCTTATCGATGTTAAAAATGCCAGCTATGCAGCTTGAACCATGCGACCGAAGGCCACCTGACTTGTGGTCAAGGCAGAGTTGTGTGAGGATGCAGTTGGTGACGTGCTTCCAGTACTACGTCTCTGTCCAGGAGGCCACCTGACCTCATTGTCACTCAAATCCTCTCCACCTCCTCTGCTGACCTCTCGACTGTGCTGTGGGTGACAGTAAGTGGGATCTGCACCTCATCATCATCACCCTGTGTGTTCTCACACCCGTCGTCCTCAGAGCCAACCTCTTCTGCCCTGACACAAAACTCAAGTTGTCGCTCAATCAGGTATTTGAGTCTCATCATCGTCTACCTCATTCTCTCCACCAACAGGAGTTACAGTTTGGGAACGAGGGTCTACATTATGCTCAGAACCTTCTTCATCTGGTCCTGTATCCGACTCAAACATTCTGGGCATCAGTGCAGATCATTTCCTCGTCTGGATTCACAGAAGCTGTGGAGACGACCTCTGATTCCCAGGCTATAGTATGAGTAAACAGCTCTGCAGACTCAACCATCTGTTCTACACCATACTCAGACGGGCAGTTGGAGACTTGGGAGCTGTGAGGAAGCAAGTGCGATTGGGGTGACACCTCTGAGGACTGGAGTTTTTGTGATGTTGAAGTTGAGGTGGAGAGCCGACTTAAAGGAGCACTTGATATCTGTTGAAGCACCTTTTTTTTTGTGCCTCATCTGGAATTTGTAGCGATGGGCGTGTAGGGATCGTACCACATTGTCCACTAAAAGAAGTAGACATCTTAGTTTGGCTGGAAGATGGTCTTTCTTCTGCAGATGTTACTGTTGCTTTATCATCTACCCCACAGTCACAACATTTTTTTCCCTTCACAACACGCCTATTCCCCTTTCCACCAGCAGCAGACCTTTTGCCACTCATTTTGGTGGTTACCTAATTGACAACTCTGGAGTTGTTTGCACAAAAAACGATGATTTAAAAAAATTCTTAGTATTTGAACGCGGTTGGAGCTTTGTATAGATGGCCTAATACAATGAGTACCACAGACTGCTACTATGCCCACAATTATATTACAGGCAAGATGCAGCCAAAAATTATGAGTAATTCAACACTGGTGGCGCATTGTATAGATGGCCTAATAGAATGATTACCATAGACTACTATGCCCACAATTATATTACAGGCAAGATGCAGCCAAATATGAGTATTTCAACGCTGGTGGAGCTTTGTATAGATGGCCTAATACAATGAGTACCACAGACTGCTACTCTGCCCACAATTATTGTCCAGGCAAGATGCAGATAAAATTTTTTTTTTTTTTAAACTCTGGTGGAGCTTTGTATAGATGGCCTAATAGAATAAGTACCACACACTGCTACTATGCCCAAAATTATTGTCCAGGCAAGATGCAGATAAAGATTATTTATTTTTTTTTTAAACTCTGGTGGAGCTTTGTATAGATGGTCTAATACAATGAGTACCACAGACTGCTACTATGCCCACAATTATATTACAGGCAAGATGCAGCCAAAAATTATGAGTATTTCAACACTGGTGGAGCTTTGTATAGATGGCCTAATACAATGAGTACCACACACTGCTACTATGCCCACAATTATTCTACAGTCAAGATGCAGCAAAAAATTATGAGTATTTCAACGCTGGTGGAGCTTTGTATAGATGGTCTAATACAATGAGTACCACAGACTGCTACTCGCCCACAATTATTCTAAAGGCAAGATGCAGATAGAAATTCTTTTTTTTTAAACTCTGGTGGACCTTTGTATAGATGGCCCAATAGAATGAGTACCACACACTGCTACTATGCCCAAAATTATTGTCCATGCAAGATGCAGATAAAACTTTTCTTTTTTTTTTTTAACGCTGATGGAGCTTTGTATAGATGGCCTAATACAATGAGTACCACAGACTGCTACTATGCCCACAATTATTCTACAGGCAAGATGCAGCAAAAAATTATGAGTATTTCAACGCTGGTGGAGCTGGCAAAAAGTGATAGCAACTGATGTAACCTAGTCCTCAAAAGGGCTGCAATTACAAATAGTCACTACTCCCAAGTTGACCTATCTGTCTATATAGAGCACAGACCTGCCTGCTAAAACTGCTAGGAACTGCTGTAACCTAGCCCTTAAAAGGGCTGCAATTACAAACTAGTCCCTCCCTACTCCCTAAACCTTCCTGTCTAACTGCAAATTCGCTTCACAGTCACTGTTACAAAGATAGCGATAACAGCAGCAGCAGTGCCGTCTAACACTGTGCTGCAGCAGTGAGAAAATGGTGGCGAGGGGGGAAATGGCTGGGTCTTATAGGGCAAGGACATGTGACATACACAGCCAATGACACATGCCCTTGCATGTGTGAAAAAAAAAGCACTTCGCTCCGTGTGTGCGCTGCTGATAGGCTGACAGACTGCACCGCCCACTGGAAATGTGGGAAAGAAAAAAAAAAAATGGAGATCTTCATTATTTCTGCAGAGATCCATCCCATGCACCTCCCCCCGCCCTGCTGTACACTCAAACTGTGTATTAACAGTGATTCTCAGCATTACTGTGAAAAAATCCAGTGACGGTTTAGGTGCACGAACAGTTCTCGAACATAACCTCGAACAGCCAGATTTTTTCAAAATCGTTCGGGTTCGTCGAACGGCTCGAACACCACCCAAAACAGCTCGAATTTGAAATTGGCGAACAGTTTGCTTCGAACACCGCTTATCTCTACTGAACACCTAATTGGGCGGCCCAGCTTTATGCTTTTCTCTTGCTGACCTCACTGGGGGGGCTGAGTCAGAGAATGTATACCCCTGTAAAAAAAAGTTATTAAAACTTCTACTTGCCATAACTCTGTCTGGAAAGCTCGCAGAGTGACGGCAAGGGTAATATTTTTCCTCTTACAAAATTATCTTTCATTTGAGACCAAGCATGATTGATCTGTGTGTTATTGGGAGGCAGAAACCCCTTTCTCGGTTTCTGGTGGCCCCAGAAGTGGCAAAACCCTGCTGTGAGTAGCTTTAATTATGCTGATTTTGAAAATATGTTTCTTGTCTCTCAGATTATCGTATTTTATTAAATTAGTCCTGCGCTGTTGATTAATTCAGGATCCAGACCATGTAGCCATTAAATTGTGGATTTATTCTCAACGTGTTTCAAAGTACTTGAATTATTTAGCAGCGCAGATTAAATCCACGTTTAACTTTTTTTTTTTCTTTTTTTTTTTATCTCTGGTTGGTCACGAGTGGACCAGTGGATCTGCAGCAGCGCATATCTCTATAAGCTTGTCTTTTGGCTCAAATTGGTGAGTACAATTTGATTTTAGCAATAATTTTATCCTGGATAAGACCCTATTGCGCTATTATTCTTCAGCAGCACATTAAATTAGTCCTGGAATAGGAATAGACAAAGACAATGTGGCTGGAGACAAAACTGGATTTATCAGGTCATGAGCAATAAAATGACCATGTGTTGAAGGGAAGGGGGAAAAGTGGATAGAATTACACAGAGAAGCTGCGAGGGGATCGTTTGTGAAGCATGTCATTCACAAACCAAGGAGATGCAACAGGCAGCCCTGGATGGCTGCTTCGGTTATTTAGACAATAACTCATTTTCCTGACAGGGGTGCATTCTGCAGTAAAAATTGCATATTAAAATAATTCTCCACATCAGTATGCTTACGCCAATTTTATATCTTAGTGGTTAAAAACAATTATAGACATATTAAAACAGACTTGATCTATACTATTAGGCCGGGATCAGACATGTGACGAAAACGTCCGTCGCTCGCATGTGAAATCCCAGCTCTGGCGCCGGCACTCGGGAGTGGAGTGTACAGGTGCATGTAGTTCTATGCAGCCGCTCGCTCCACTCCTGAAGTGAAGGTGATCAATGAGTGGAACAAGAGTTGGACATGATGACCCTGGAGGTCCCTTCCATCTCTACCATTTTATGACTGGTCAGGAGGTGAAAGGATACATACATATAAGAAGATTTGAGTCTATGTATTTAATAAATGCCTGCACTAGATTGATTAGGTTTAGGCTGTGTGCACACGTTGTGGATCCGCAGCGGATTTTCGCTGCAGATCCGCAAGTGTTTGACCATACAATGTTAAGCAATGGGAAAAAAATGCTGTGCACATACTGCGAAAAATTCCGCATGGAATCAATAGCGGTTTATTTTCCTCAGCATGTGAATTCTTTGTGCGGATTCTGCAGCATTTCTGCACCCATTTCATTATAGAAAACCGCAGGCCAAAAACAGCATGAAAATCCACATTAAATCCGCACAAAATCTGCATAAAAAATGCGCAGATTTCTACCTGCGGATTCTGCCAAGAGAGGAAGAATCCGCTCAAGAAATTCCGGAGCCCAATCCGCAACGTGCGCACATACCCTAAGCTATGTGCACATGTGAAGTATTTGGTGCAGAAGTTTCTGCACCATTTTCTCATCTCTTGGAAGGAAAATGCTGCTTAAAATAGGTATGTTGGTGTCACAATTGTAGATGCTTTTGGTGCAGATTTTTCACCACTTGTTATGCAGCAAAAATGCTGAAAGAATTGACACTGCTGATTTAAATCTGCATGAAAGAATTAAGTGAACGTGTGCATGAGACTTCAGGATTTCCATTCACTTTGCTGGTATCCGAAAATTCTCCTGGTTTTGGGACTAATCTGTACAAGACCAAAAAAACAAAAATACAAATCTGCAATGTGTGCACAGTCACTAAGGTAGCTGAGCTGGCAGTTCATTTAGCCCAGTGTGATGAAATAATTGTGACGATGCAACCCTCAGATCATCCTAGCGGCTGTACTAGACAATGTAATAGTGACGGATGTTGTGATAGTATCTAGCAGACTTTGGCTGTGATGATGGTAAAATGAACGCCACCACTCAGCCTGCTACTGCTGGAGTTCATGTGGCATCAGACACCGCCGGTCTCTGCTTGTGCAGTTCAACAGAAGATGATTAGACTGGTCTACAATCGAAAAAAAAAGTCCAGACATGAAATAAAAAATATGCAATACTCAATTTTGTCACAAGTGAGAAGTGTTCGATTAAAGGCTTTAAAGTAGAATATCAGGTGTAATGAGAACTTCTGTAGAATCAGTAGAACATAACAGGTTTCATGCAAAAAAAAAGTCTATACACTAAGGAGCAACAGTTGTGTCAATATGAAGTTTGTTTTTTTCACCACAAAATAGGCAGAAGTTTCATGCCCAAAATCACACACATTTGTCTGGGTGTTAACAAGTGTAACCGGCTCATCCATGAGGGTCTGAATCAGGTGTACAACTTAGCTCAGAGTCTGCTGCTCCACTCCACGGCAGAGTAAACAGCACCAGGACTCCACAGGGCAATGCCACAGACAAGCTCCTCTCACGTCAGTAATCCGCATAAAAGTAACTCTAGAACCACCACTCATCTGATGGGTCATGTGAGAGGTAGGAGTAGTTACCAACCAACATCAACTGAGCAGCCTTAGAAAAACTGCTAGCAAGAGACTGACATTAACTCTCTCTGGGTCAAAGAAAAAAACTTAAAATTTTAGAAAACCCAGAGCTGCTATGAATCTTAGGTCAATGTTTCCCAATCTCCAGTCCTCACGGACCCCACGGGTCATGTTTTCAGGATTTCCATAGTGTTGCACAGGTGAGAGAATTCCTGATGCCTTGATGATACTTCCACCATCTGCGCAGTACAAAGGAAATCCTGAAAACATGACCCGTGGGGGCCGCGAGGACTGTAGTTTAGGAAACACTGCTTTAGGCTATGTGCACACGTTGCGTATTTTAAGCGTTTCCACCACGTTTTTCCGCTTCGGAAATGCTTAAAAAAAGTTAACAAAATGCATCCCATGCAATCCTATGGGATTCCACAGTTGCTGTGCCAATTCTGCGGATTTTTCTGCTATGGAATCACATAGCGGAAAAATCCGCAGCATGTTCATTAACTTTTGTGGAATCGCGGCGATTTCGCCGCCATAGGATTGTATTGAAACGCTCACTTTATGAATGTGGCTATCCCCACCATATATAAAGTGATCGCTTCATGTGCGGATGGTACCCAGGGTCTGGAGGAGAGGAGCCTCTGCCCTGGGTACCATATTCCTGTAAAAATAGAATTAAAATAAAAATTACTCTCTGTCAGCCCTGGAGTCCTCCCGCTCCCCAGCGGTGCACACGGCGGCTTTGTTCCCAGGAATGCTTTGCGCCAAAAAGACCTTTGTGACGTCAGGTGGAGTGACCACGGCGTCACAAAGGTCATTCTCGCTAAGCACGCCTGGGAACAGAACTTGCCAGCAGCGCCATTGAGGATCGGGATCGCTGCTGAGGAGATCGGGGGCTGCCAGGAGGTGAGTATATCCATATTTTATTATTATTTTTAACATTCTATCTTTTATACTGATGCGGCATAGGCAGCATCAATAGTAAAAGTTGGTCACACTTGTCAAGCACTATGCGTGACAAGTGTGACCAACCTGTCAATCACTTTTCCAATCGAAGCTTCAAATCACTTGGAAAAGCGCTAGCATTCTGCAAGCTAAGAACGCTTGTGTTCTGCGGGAAAATGCATGCGAATTCCACATGCGTTTTACCCACGGTGGGGAGTTCCAGAAATGCTGCGGACAATTGCGCAGCATTTCTGCACCGTGGGCACATAGCCTTAAGGGTATGTTTCCACGTGCTAGATTTGTTCAGTATTTGCTGTGGATTGGACGCTGCGTACAGCCGCAGCGTGCAGATGTTACAGCATAGTGGAGGGGATTTTATGAAATCCCATCTCCACTATGCGTGCACGGCCTCATCCGGCAGTCCTGCGTAACCGGACATGGGGCGCGTCTTTATAGACCGCAGCATGTCTATTTATCTTGCGGAGATGCTCCGTCTCCGCAAGATAACACAGTCCAGTGTATAGGATGCGCTGATTCTGCATGTGTTCAATGAACTCATGCGGAATCACAGCGCGTGCAAAAGACGGCAGCGCTTTGGGTGAAGCGGGTATCTGCTGCGCCCAAAGCCTTGGGAATCCGGCACGTGGAAACATACCGTAAGAACAAATGACACTAGGTTCTTAAAAATACTTTCAAGAATGGATTAAGAGAAGAGCTTAGATGAGAATTGACTAAAATGTATCCAAAGTATATGCACACTCCTCTACAACAGTCCTTAGCTGTAAGGCCGGGATCACACATGCGCCGAAAACGTCCGATGCTCGCATGTGAAATCCCAGCTCTGGTGCCGGCACTCATGAGTGGAGCGAGCGGCTGCATAGAACTACATGCACCTGTACACTCCACTCCCGAGTGCCGGCGCCAGAGCTGGGATTTCACATGCGAGCATCGGACGTTTTCGTCACATGTGTGATCCCGGCCTAAGAAGATGAATTGTGGATAAGAATAAAAAGAAAAAATATAAAAAAAAAAAAAACTCCAGAAACCTAGCAGTGGTCCTCATTCTGTTAAATATTCCTTTGGAGCTCTGAATAATGCAGTCAGCAAACACGAAGAGAAAAGCAAGAAAAAAGGTACATTAATTAGTTCAGAAAACAGTACAAAAACTTAAAATATTGCAGATCAAATAACCCGGTGTTAACCCTGCCTTGGCTGGAGAGATAGTTGGCTGTCCCTCAATTAACCTTAGGCCGGCGTCACACTGCGAGTTTGATGCGAGTAAGTCGCACGACTTTCTCGCATCAACACCCGGCACGGGTCCGAGAGCGGGCCCGAGTGTGCGGCTGCATAGAAATACATGCAGCCACACACTCGGGTCCCAGAGCGGGCGGCCGTGCCGGGTGTTGATGCGAGAAAGACGTGCAACTTACTCGCATCAAACTCGCCAGTGTGACGCCGGCCATACCCTACACTACATGCTGGGACACAGGACTCTGACCTCCATACAAGATAGGTTTTTTAATGGCCTGTGCACACGTTGCGGATTCCTAGCGTTTTTGCCGCGGAAACGCCGTGAAACCGCGGCAAAACCGCTTACACAATACAACTCATCATGGCCTATGGGATTCCACAATGCTGTGCACATGCTGCGGGTTTTTCCTCGGCGGAATCGCATCGCGGGAGAATCCGCAGCATGCTCATTCTTTTTTGCGGAACCGCGGCAATTCCGCCGCCATAGGAATGCATTGAACCGCTTACTTTCCGCATGTGGCTGTGCCCACCATGCGCAGTGAGCGGTTTATGTGCGGATGGTACCCAGGGTCTGGAGGAGAGGAGACTCTGCCCTGGGTACCATATCCCTGGTAAAACAATAATTAAAATAATAAATAATGATATTCTCATCTTCCGGCGGCCCCCGCAGCTTTCCCGCCTCTCAGCGACGCTCCCGCCAATCGCGTTCCCAGTAATGCATTGCGAGAATCACCCGATAACGTAGCGGTCTCGCGTGATGCTACGTCATCAGGGTGATTGTCGCAAAGGACGCCTGGAATGGGATTGGCCGGGAGCGTCGCTGAGAGGCGGGAAAGCTGCGGGGACGCCAGAAGGTGAGAATATCACTATTTATTATTTTTTTTATTATTTTTACATTAGATCTTTTTACTATTGATGCGACATAGGCGACATAGGCGGCATCAATAGTAAAAAGTTGGTCACACTTGTCAAACACTTTGTGACTCGTGTGACCAACCTGTCAGATCGCTTGTAAAACGCTAGTGTTTAGCGGGAATACGCATACCTATAATATGCGGATTTACCGCGGCAGGGAGGTGCGGAATTGCCGGGAAATTTCCATGGCAATTCCGCAACGTGTGCACATAGCCTCAGGATAGACCCTGATTCTGCAGTCAATTTTAGTCTAAGTTCACACTGGGCATTTTGGTGGCTTTTTATGGTAATTTTCATCTGCTTTTTACAGTACCAGCAAAGTCTATGAGATTACAGAAATTTCATGCACACACATTGGTTTTTTGTCATCAGTATATTGTGCTTTGCATGGTTTTTTGGACTTAGAGTATGTCACTTCTTTAAGAATTTTTCCAGCGTTTTTTCAGCATTTTTACGCATTGACTTGAATGAGTGGTGAAAAAATGCTGAAAAAAAGGTCTAAGGGGAAAGGTTTGTCCTTGTGGAGAGTGACATACCAGCTCTGGCTTGTCAGGGTAAGGAGGCTTACTCCCCGTGCAATGCTCCTCTGGGAAATTTAATATGCAAATTGCCTCTTCAGAGAGAACGAGGACTTGACCTCTATGGCGCCACCTGTTGGTAGTATCAATCCTACTAGTGAAAAAAACGTATCATGTTTTGCTGTGTTTTTTGGGCCAAAACCTGATTCTATATAACAGGACGTTTTTTTTCCCAACACTAAACTTTATCAGCATGAACAAGAGACAAATCTAGCATGCCCAAACCACAACAAAAAGCGCATAAAAAAACAGCAAAAAATGTAAGAAAATCCAAGGAAAACATGCTTTTTCTGCAGCTTCATTCCTGCTAACAAATCATGTTTTGCTGCAGAAAAAAAGATGCTGAAAAAACGTATAGTGTGAACATACCCATAACATCCTGACATTATTGACAGGTAAATCCACCAAGCAATGGCAGTTCATTGTAGAGTATTGTCAATACTACAGAATAATCACAAATTGCTCACATAAAAGAGACACCAAATCATACTGCAAAGCTTGTATCTAAGCATATTGTTACAAGCAAATTTGAAAAGAACGTGGACCAATATTATAATGTGATAGAATAGAGAAATGTCCATGTTATATTATAAGAGGTGAAATAGGATTGTCAGCCATTCAATCTTCATTTACGGTGCTGCAGTGTCATAATCATTTATTCTACCAGTAGAGTATATAAAATACAGTGAAGATTAATTTAGGAATATTGTGCAGTAAATCAGGATTTAATGGAAAAAGGCACTGGATTGTCTATACTAGATTAGATAGCGGGTTAACCCCTTCATGACCTGGCTATTTTCCATTTTGGTTTTTTCGTTTTAGTTTTTTCCTCCTTTTCTTCCTAGAGCCGTAACTTTGTTATTTTTACATCCACATACCGAATGGGGCTTCTTATTTTGTTGGATGAGTTGTAATTTTGAATGACATCATTCATTCTACCACATGTACTGGAAAATGGGAAAAAAATTCAAAGTGCATTGAAATGACAAAAAAGTGCAATGTCACAGTTGTTTTGGCTTTTTATTTCCAGTGTTCATTTCACGGTAATAACGACCTTGACATGTGATTCTTCAGGTCTGTCTGACTACGCAGACACCAAACATGTGTATATATTTTTTATTTAGGTGGTGAAAAAAATTAGTAAATTAAAAAAAAATATATATATTTATGTTGTCGCCATTTCCCAAGACCTTGGAGTTTTAATGTTTTGTGATATGGGACTGTGTGATGGCTTATTGTTTACAGGCTGACCTGACATTTGTAATGATACATTTTGGGGTAAATATGATGTTTTCATCGCCTCATTGCATTTTATTGCAATTTTTTTCTGCACCCTCCACGCAATAACAATCTTCTCAGATTATTGTGTTTTTGCTGGTTTCTTTGTGTTTCCTCATATTTCAAGTAGTTTTGGTGCAAATGTGAAGCAGAGTTTTTATTGTTTTTTTAATACTACAGAAAAGCTTTGATTCTGTGATTAAAAATGGAAAAGCGTGATTTTTTCATGCATTTTTTTTCAGAAGAAGACAATAAAGTTGAAAAATATGCACCAAAACCTTTTGAATTCTGGGGGGCGAGGGCAGAGATTTCATGGATCACATCCACTATTGCTTACACATTTAAACCCTGTTCACATGAAGCATAAAAACTGCTCTATTTCTGCTGTTTTTTTGCACAAAAATTCTGCTGTTTAACTGCCCAAGCAAAGTGATGTGAATTCATGAAACCTGAACCCCCTGTGGTCTAAGGCTGTGGTTCCATGATCAGGAAACAAGCGCTTTGGATGGTGCGGAAAGTCAGCTCCGCCCAAAGCCCCGCCCCCTAGTAAACGCGCGGTCAATCCGGATGTGTTCAATGACCGCAGCACTACATAGCCCTGTGTTATTTCCCTTGCGGCGACGCAGCGTCGCCGCAACGGAATAGGACATGCTGCAATCTAAAAAGACGCGCCGCATGTCCGTATACACAGGTTTGCCGCCTGCGTGTTTTTAAGCATAGTGGAGACGGATTTCTTGAAATCCCCTCCACTATGCTGTAACATCTGGACGCTGCGTGTTTGACGCTGCGCCAGCGCACAGCGTCAAACACGCAGCATTTACTGAAGGAATCCTGACCGTGGAAACACACGCTAAGTGCACACGTTCAGGAATGTGTGCAGAATTTTCCTGAGCAAAACCGGACTTTTTTCGCGGTAAAAACGCATGCGTCTTTGTTACGTTTTTGGTGCGTTTTTGCGTAGATTTTGCGCGTTTTTACCGCAATTTTTTCCTGAACTTTCTAGGTCAATAATATAGTGGGAAAAACGCTAGAATTCCGCGAAATTAATGAACATGTTGTTTTTTTTTCCGCGATGCTTTTTTTTCTCTGAAAAAAACGCACCATGTGCACAAAAATTGCGGAGATCATTCTAAATAATAGGATGCTTCATTCATGCGTTTTTTACGCAAAAAAAAAGCAAATAATCCTGAACGTGTGCACTTAGCCTAAAGGTGCAGCTGAACTGTTTTAGTGTTTTTTTTCCTTCTATGTGGAGCCTAAGGTCTGTGCACACGCTGTGGATTCTGTTGCAGTCCCACAGCAGATTTTGCCTTGCGGATCTGCAGCAGAACTGCAAATGATGTACAGTAACATTCTAGTCAATGGAAATCAAAAAACGCAGTGCACATGCTGCAGATTTTTCCGCGCAGATTTGGTGCAGATTTAAAACTGCAGCATGTCACTTCTTTTGTGCAGAACTACAGCGTTTTGAGACCTGCTCCATTATAGGAATCCACAGGTCTCAAAAGGCAGGGGAAATCCGCACAAAAACTGCAGTAAATCTGCAGATAAAAAGGACAAAAAAAGGATAAAAACTGTGCAGATTTTGACCTGCAGTTTCTGCCAAGAGATGCAGATTCTGTGCAGAAAATTCTGCAGACCAATCTGCAACGTGTGCACATAACCTAAAACACTGCATGTAAAAAGCTGCATCCATGTGCAGGCTGAGCTGTTGGTGCTTTGATTGACAGCTCGGCCGTTCAATCTTAGACTGGGAGGTGCTGAGTGCTCCTCAGGTGCTCCTTGTTCTTGTCATTACCCATCCACTTAGCTGAGCTGTTTGGTACAGAGCTTTGCTAAATGAAGTTTCTGCTCTCTGGGTGACTGAGGTCTGTGCTCTGCTGGTAGATATTTGGACTGTGTTTTCATTATCTGTTTGCCTAGCTGCATTGCTTTTATCTGCTATCTCCCCGGTATTCTGACACCTGAAAGTGACCTGACTTATGCCTTTGTCTTTTCCTTTAGTTTATAACATACTCTCTTGGTATCTGATCCAGCATGTTTTATCACCCTGCCTCATGACTTTTCTGTGAGTACTGACCAGCATCATATCTGCTACATGTGTAAGGCCTCTTTCACACATCCGGCGGGCGCCTTGCGGCGCCCCCGGCATTTTCCCGCAGCGCCGCATCTGAAAATCTGATGCGCCGCATGCGGCTTTTTTCGCATTGACATGCATTAGCGCCGGATGGCGCCGCATGTCAATGCGTTGCATGCGGTTTTGTCCGGATGCGGCGCAAATGTACATTGCGGCGGCCGGACAAAACGCTGCATGTAACGTGTTTTTTTTTTTTTTTTTGCCGGATGATTTCTTATCTCTCCAAGCATCAGAAATCATCCGGCAAAAAAAACGCATTTTGGGCGCCGGAAGTGTGAAAGCTTTTCAAATGCGGCGCTGCGGCAAAATGCCGGGGGCGCCGCCAGGCTCCCGCCGGATGTGTGAAAGAGGCCTAATACACACTTACAACTCCTTTTTAAATGAATAGTAAATATATACACCTCTGCTACATCCATAATACACAACTGTGCTACATCTATAGTGAGCAGCTATTCCTGACCCCTCTGGTGGCTTTTGGTTTCCTGGTGTCGTCTCTTATAGGGAACCTGTCAGCAGGATTGTGCTCAGTAACTGCAGACACTGATTAACATGGTACTGGGGTGATGAAATCCATCTTGTGGTTATTTAATCTCTTATTTGTAGTTATCAGTTAGAGATTTTTGTGCTCCGGGTGGCCAGTGAGGTCTGCGTGGTGCTCTGCTTACATATGAAACTATATGGCTTATGACAGGTCACTGATCCCTCAATGAACTACCCTCTATTTTACATACTGCATAGAATATGGCTTTAAAAAATAAATAATTCATCGGGCTGGTGCCATTTTGGTGGAAGGGGAAAAAAAAAATTGGGCTCCATCAAGATGGCGGCGCAGTAGCATTTATCGTAACAATGTGACTGTGCAGTCGCCGCCAATGACATCTTGATGAAGGCTAATTATTTTGCAAAATGGCAGCATCTGTGCAGAACACGATAGATGCTACTGCGCAGGCGTGGCTGCTACTGCCTTAATAAAATGGGGGGTGAGGTATATTATCCATCCTAACCCTATAGGGCCCATTAGATATGAAACATCTTTTTTGGCCAATTACATATGGAGCATCATGGGGTGCCCATCATATACTGTATGGTGCAATACATGGAGCTCACTATACTGTACAGCACATTTTATGGGGTCCATGTATAGTATGGAACAATATGGTGCTAATTATTCTCTATGGAATCTTATATGGTGTCCATATTACTGTATAAAGGACGATACTGTCTGGTTTCTGACCTATTAATTTCACTCATGTAAAAAGTGAGATCTTTGGCATTGTACTATACCTATATTGCTCAGCCGTATTTGTGCATCATGAAGTGTGGTATGTGCTAAAAGGGCCCGTTGAGACTTTTACCCAGGGGCCCACGAAAACCTGGAGCTGGCCCTGATGGCACACATATTGCGTATATTAATTGCATTGTTATACTGTGATTATTCTGTATAGTCAATAAGTAGTATCAACTATATAGTGTACAGTAGCTTCAATGTATATATTCAGCCATTGTGGTGTCTCCTATGTGATGTATGTACATCAGCCTCAGTGTGTCCTATATGATGTATGCATCATAATATATTATGTAGTATAATACTGTCTTAATTATATTACTAAATTGTGTGTGTGTATAGTGTAGAGATGTTTATATAGTATGGTCCTGTGCGTTGTGTGGAATTCGCACTATACACACTGCCACATCTCTACACTACATGGTGTATGCTGCTGTATTCTATTACTTACCACGGTATATATTATGGAAATATTTTGTCATCTTGTGGGGAAGCTATAAGTAAATATAATAATCTCACAAGCTTACACGAAAAAGTAAGACAACTTGTGTGAACGTTGTGCCTACAAATAAGGCTGGGTTCACACATGAGAAACATGGACGAGTCTCACATGTGAATTCCCAGCACTCGGGAGCGAGCGGCTGCATAGAAATACATGCAGTCATACACTCCGCTCCCGAGTGCTGGCGGCAGTGCCGGGAATTCACATGCAAGATGCATCCATGTTTCTTGCATGTGTGATCCCGGCCTTAAGTCGATTTTAATCTTTCAAATTTTTTTTCCTAGAACAAGGTCTGCACTTCTACCTGTAAGGCCGGGATCACACATGCGAGAAACACGGCTGAGTCTCGCATGTGAAATCCCAGCTCTGGCGCCGGCACTCAGGAGTGGAGCGAGTGGCTGCATATAACTACATGCATCTGTACACTCCACTCCTGAGTGCTCGCGCCAGAGCTGGATTTCACATGCGAGACTCAGCCGTGTTCTCGCATGTGTGATCCCGGCCTAATAGGAAGTGTAGTCTACAAAATGTTACTCCAGAAGATCAGCGGCTGACAAACACTTCTAACAGATAGTACCAGTCTAAATGAAAATAGAAAGTGTGCGTGCAGCTCTGCTGATATCGGCCGAACCATCCAGATAGTATGATTATTTTAAAGCTATGTGCATATGGTTTCACTGATGAGAGTTGGTAAACTACTGTACTTAATACAACTGTGGCAGCAGTCTGTTTTTAAAACAAGATCCGTTGCTTGTGCTAGGTTTGTGCCGACGGTGCGATATATGTATGGAATTTTCCAGCGAGATTTGGTAAATCGCGGTAACCACCTGGTTTACCTGTGGATTTCCAGCGTTTTGTGTGGATTTGCATGTGTTGAGACTGCGGATTCCTATTTAAAGCAGGTCTCGCACGCTGCGGAACTGCACAAAGAAGTGCTGCTGGGATTTAAATCGCACCAAATCGCGTGAAAAACCGCGCATGTGCATTTTTTTTCATTGATTCTAATGTGTGAATCACTTGCAGTTCTCGCGGCAATCCGCTGCGGATCCAAGAGATTCTGCACATGTGGGACACACTCAGGGCTACTTTACACTTGCGTTTATCGGAGCACATTGTGCGCTATCGTTGCATGCGCAATTTCCCTTATCTTTAACAGGTGGTGCAGGTCACGCTTCAGCGTTCATCAGCTTCGTGCGGGCATTTTCTATTGCCCCAAACCCTAGACGCACATGTTGCATTTTTTTTCCGGCCCCATTTAAAAACGCGTGGCAAAAATAACATGGGTCTATGGGGCAGGCGTGGACTGGGTTTGTCAGTGTTTCCCTGGATTTTTGAGTAAACAGTCTACACACTTTGACTAACCCACACAAACAACCATTGTTTGTGGGGTGAGATAAGGAGGTGCTTCAGTGCAACAGACCCTACTAGACTCTGGAGACACTGCAGACTGATACAGCCTGGACCCCTACTACAGTGCCTGGAGACACTGCATGCTGATACAGCTGGAGGACACTGCATGCGATACAGCCTGGAGGACACTGCATGCTGATACGCCTGGACCCCTACTAGACTGGAGACATGCATGCTGATACCAGCCTGGACCCCTGCTAGACTGCTGGATATAGAGCCTGAGACCCTACTAGACTGCCTGGAGACTTGAGCCTGAACATACAGCCTGGACCCCTACTAGATGCTGGAAGACACAGCCAAGACAGTACAAACTTTGGATCCAAAGTGCAAGAATGTGAGTATTCTAACCAAATGACTGCCTGTCCTTTCCAATGTAATATGTACTAAAGCTTTTTTTTTTTTTTTTTTTTTTGTTGCAGCATGTCTTCTGGATCACACTATTCCCCATCCCGGCAAGACCTGGCCCAAGCAGAGCGTGATGTGAGTATCTTCCTGCCTTTGGGTAAGTATAGCTGCTGAATCTACAAATGTGTAACATTTATTCTCCTCCTCAGAGCACCGCCACCATTTCTTCTTCTCTGAGCACTTCCACCACAGAGCATGAGATGGGTGACCTACATTCCGTGTTTTATGTTTCAAGACCACGGTCCACCAGCTCAAGGCGGTCACACGGAAGTCGGTCCATGCAGGGGACTCCTGCCCCCAAGAAGAGAAAAACAGAGTTTTTGTCCATCCCCCCCCCTCCTCCTAATGTGTCTTAACCTGCCTCTACTTCCATCCCTAATCTCCTTCCCCCCCCCCTCACTACTTTCGTCGCCCCTTCCCCTCGAACACCTTCCTCGCTTTCCAGCCGTTCCTCATCTCTCCACACCCCCAAAGTATCCCAATCTCCCCCAAAATGTCCTTCTCAATAAAAATGTTTTTTTTTTTTTGTACAAAATAAATATGCAATTCTGCTTTTAGTAAATACTGTTTGATTAATGTCTTTAACCACCGTACGCACACTGCGCCGTACGCACACTGCGCCGTACGCTTTGTGTTTTTGCCTACACATCACTCCAGGAATAACACATGTTTCTGTCATTCCTGGAGATATGTGTAGTCAAAAACACAAATATGACTTGTATTTTCCCCACCAGTCTCTTCTGTCTGCTAATATTGCACAGACTGAATAGAGGATGGTGTTGAGTGTAAGGCATAGCTGTTTTACCTTGCCAGGTATCATAAGTTAAATGAGTCTGGTGTGTTTTTACCATCATTTCACTTTGTGATACAAGGCCAGGGATTCTAGATACACCTTGTAATTAACCTCATCCTCTATTCAGTGTGTGTTGAATAAACTGAGGAGATGATGGTGAAAATACACATTATATGTACAATCCCCTGGCCTTGTATCATTACTACCACACCTGGGCAGGTGAATCCACATGAGTTTTAACCTGCAGCGTCGCTTCAGTCTGCACTTATTTCAAGCATACTGTAGCAATGCTGCAGTTTATAACTCATGTGTGTATTCACCTGCGCAGGTGTGATACATTCTGACGTGAGGATGCGTTACTTGGGGCACTTCAGCATGACACCAGGCCTGGGGATTGTAGAAGATGTATAATCTTTATTATCTCTCCAGTCTGTGTTCAAAATCAAGTCACAGTGATGATACTACAAATAATATTTATAGTCACATGGTCAGGTATATCAGGTATAATAAAGAGTGACAGATGCTAGTGCATCCACAAATCACTATTTGTGACATCAGGCCAGGTGACACAAATATTAGTTGTTTTATCTCCACTGTCGCTGCAAATTGAACCCAAACTGGAGAGATGATAAAGGTCCTACAACTTTGTGTGTGTGTGTGTGTGTGTGTGTGTGCATAGTCACCTGGTCAGGATTACTAGTAAATTCATCATGCACAAAAAACACAGCATCATGAATTCACTGGTGAACCTGGCCAGTTGATTATTGTATTTGAGTGTAAAAACACAGACTGCACTTGGTACGGGTATTTTATTAACATACAGACAAGAACACATTTTTTTACACCATTTGATCTTGCCAATCCACCCGTCCTACATCTGACATGAAGTAGGCCGCAAATTGGTCCCTCATTTGGCAGACTTCAACAGAAGACCTGAGAGGGTGCTGAGTGAACTCAGGCAATGGGTTAGGAGCTGCATCATCAAGTTCAAAGTTTGGGTGCTCTTGAGACATCACAAAATTATGTAGCACCACACAGGCCTTCACCACTTCATCCACTGTTTCCAGTTTCAGACGAATGACTGTGCCCACAATGCGCCATCTGGAAACAAGTATACCGAAGGCACACTCTACTGTTCTTCTGGCCCTGGTCAGCCTGTAATTATTTTTTTTTTGTTGTGGTCTAAGTTTTAGGGTTTTAGCAGGTGTTGTCACATCTGGAATGCCTCATCCCCAACCATGACAAATGGCTGTGGCGGACCTTCGATGTGGGGAAGAGGCCTTGGCATGGGAAAACTGAACTGGTTTCCATACAACCTCTGGCCCATGTCCGAGTTCTTAAAAGCCTGTGAGTCATTTCCACGGCCAAATGCCCCAATGTCCACTGCAACAAACATACAGTCTGCATCCGCAATGGCCATAAGAACTGTAGAGAAGTACTTTTTGTAGTTGTAGTACTCCAAGCCTGTTTTGGGTTTGATGATCCGGATGTGTTTCCCATCCACTGCTCCCAAACAGTTGGAGAAATTGCAGGTTGTCCAGAATTTTTCATCTATTTCTAGCCACTTTTCTGTGGTGGGCAGGGGCATAAATTCTGGACAGAGAACATTCCACAATGTCCAGCAGGTGTCCACAACAATTCCTGACAAGGTGGAGATGCCAATCCAGTACTGGAAGTGGAGTGAAGAGACGCTCTCTCCAGTAGCCAGGAATCTGAGAGGAAAAAAATATATATTATATAGTTTTTAAAACTTAAATAAGGAAAATGTCTTTGTTTACAAGATGGCAGAACAATTATTCTGGCAGCTTTGGAATAGTACATGGCAGAAACAAATAAAATGATGCAGGCATTGGCTTCGCCATATTACGTACCGTAATGTCACCAGGAGTCTTTCCTCCGGAGGAATCGCCCGGATGAATTGTTGGACACAACCAAGCAAATCCCTGAAGGTTTCTTGTGACATCTGGGTATAGTCCGTAAATTTCTCTCGGTTTGCCTGCAGCTCGCTGTAGAGGGTGTGGTACGCTCCACGGCTCTCCCGGAGTTCAACAATGGGATGTACCCACAAACGCCGCCGCTGCCATCTTTGCTGGCTCTCCCTTTGTTCATGGCAAGCAACTGCATAAGCCTGAGCCATCGCAATGTCCAGATCCAAGTTGAATTGGAAACTCTTCTAGCGCATATCCATCACAAAGGCAAATGTGAAGAATGGCTGTAAACAGGCTCTATATAAAGATTTCCCATAACACACGCCCACTGGTGTCCCATTGGTGGAGTCTGTTGCAAGAATTTTTTAAGGATTTTCCTCCTGTGAAATGCGCCGAGCAAACGCATGCAAAAACGCTTGAAATCGCATACTATCACATCCAAGCGCTGTTTTTTTTTGTCATAATGCGCACGCTAATGCAACTAAATATCGCAGCGTTTGCACGCGTTTTTAATGCGTTTTGTGCGCTCGAAACGCATTGCAAAAAACGCAAGTGTGAAAGTAGTCTAAGCATACTAAATATAAACTGAAACTTTATAGACTTGTGCTTGTACATTGTATGTCTGTAAACTGTATGTGTGTCGACCCGCCACCACAATTGTGGGTTACCAGGGCAATGGGGTACTCAGAGCCGAGCCCATGGAAGTCTATGGGGATGTCACAGGTAGCGGTGGCTCGGTCTGTGGCCCTGGCGGTCAGGCGTATGTTGGGGGAATATTTACAGGGGATAGATATATTTACAGTTCGTGACGCCACCTGTAGTCTCTTTTAATTTGTACCAGCGCTGCTGTAGATCTCTGAGGGGATGGTGAGGCAGCTAGATGTCGGGTCCCCTACAGGTGGGACTCTTCCCTCAGGTCGATGGTTATGGTGGGGTTGTGCAGGGGTGCAATTGAATAACACAGTCTCACACATCAGCGTCTTTCCATACCTTTTACTTGTAAGATGGTTAGGCAGGTCCCAGGGAGGCTGATGGGGTTGATGGAGGATGAGTTTTGAGGCAATGGCTGAGCAAGGCAGGGGCCTCCTTTACTTTCAAAATGATGATGAGTCCAACCAGCATAAAGCGTAGTTCCCTCTATAAACTCCAGCTTCTCCAAGCTGTACTGCCCGGTCAGTTTTGTGGTGGAGCCTTCCGGTGATGAAACTAGGTTCTTATATGCTTGGCCTAGCTCAAAGTTCCTATTCCACCTGACTCCTGTTACGTACTGACACTTCAGGGGCTGCTTGCTGTTACCTAAGGTCCAGTAAGCCTCTGGTCTTTCTACCACTATGCGTGAAGCTATAGTGGTGCTTCGGTCCCCAGTGACTGGTGACAATGTGCAGGATACTTCAATCCTAAAGCACTTCTCAATTCCTTCCACTGTGCCTTTCGACTTGCTCACACTCTCAATAACTGTCTCAGTCCGTCTATCAGTGGGGCACAGCTCTGACCAGGCTGAGGTAATCTGGCTCACCTTTACTGGCCTCCACTACTCTGAACTGCACAACAGTGGGATGACTCAGTCCTGAGCCACCCGAGCTAGACTCTGCTCCTTCCTCCTCACAGGTCCAGGCTCGACTCTGAACACTCCCTGTGGGTGTGTCTAAGTGTATGTGATGTCATGTAGAGCCCTTAACCATTACCTCTCCACTCATCCTCCTGGTATTGTGTACCCAGGGCTACACATTCCCCCATGGTAAACGACAGCACTCCCGGGCTGTGAAATACAAAGAGACAATTTTTGTTTATGCATTAAACATTAACATTAACTCGTCCCGTCCGGGAGGTAAGGATTTCTTGAACGTTGCAAACAAAACATTAAATATAGAAAAATACAAAATATTAAATAGACATGTTCATATAATAAACGGCAAGATTCTTGTGAAGGACCCGCACCAAACCTTCAACGTGGGTCCTGGGTGGGCTGCAGGACATATGAATGCAGACCTCACTCAGTGCCACACCACACGGGTTTTATGTTCAGAGGTAAGTCAAGGCTTCGTGTGAAACCATTATAAGGCACCTTAGTGCAACTATTTACAAGATAAGTTCTGGGCTGGCACAGTCCTCAGCCTCTCAGTCCATTATAAGACACATTAATAATATATTATATTATATATATATATATATATATATATATATATTTTTACAATATTCACATTAATTTGTTATAATTACTGCTGGTATCGAATGGGTATCTTCCCTTTTGTGATTCGCTCTGATCTACGTGGAGTAGCTTCAGGTATATTAAGTTGTGATCTGTCTGCACTGCGTAACGGCAAACTATAGAACTGCCTCAATCTTTCTATGGATCTGGCAAGCGTACTGATGGCTGGGCGGTGTGAGTCAGCTTCACCAGGGGATCCCATAGTATGGGGCGCTGCTTCTGATGATCCTTCTTGAGATTCCGTAGGTTGAGGTGTTGCTGGAATGGGTAACTCCTGAACGGACTCAACTGGCACCACGGACACAACTGGAGGTAGAACTTCCTCTTGTGGCTGATAAAACTGCAACACCGGAACTATTACAGCATCTCCCAGTCGGGGCCAATCCGCAGGAAAATCTCCCAGATCCGTGTGTATGACCTCTTCCTTTCCTTCCTCTTGATTGATGACAGGGTTCTTTTCACAAAGCTTTAAGGGTTCTGGACACAATTTCAAATGGTCTCTGGACACAGTGGTTATTGTTCTTCCTCCGTCCTTACTGATGATACAAACTTTTCTGTTGTCATATTTAGAATCTTGTACAACGTAGGGTTCTTGTTCCCACTGGTTATCCAATTTGTGCATTTTCCTTTTCCTTTTTAATACCACTTCTCCAGGCATCAAAGGCTTGGCAGGAGCATTTCTGTTGTAAATATCTTCCTGTTTCTCCCGTGCCTTGTTGAGACTTTCTTCTACACAGGTTTGCACTCGTCTGTACTGCTCTTGCCGATTGATGTCCCAGTTTTCAATGGTGTCGTCTGCCTCCGGTTCTACCACTCCAAGTTCTAAATCCATTGGTAGTCTTCCGGGCCTTGCTCTCATAAGATAGGCTGGAGTGCAGTTAGTGGAACTTACAGGTATATGGTTATACAAGTCAACCAAATCAGGTAGTAAGTCCGGCCATCGATTTCTGTCTTCCAACGGTATGGATCTCAACAAGTCAAGGACAATATGGTTCATTTTTTCGCAAAGACCGTTGGTTTGAGGGTGGTATGGCGTTGTTCTAATTTTCTTGCACCCGTACATGTGACAGAATTCCTTGAATAAATCAGCTTCGAAAGCAGGTCCTTGATCGGTTAATACTTGCTCCGGATACCCATGCGGTCTGCAGAAGCTTGCTTGAAAGGTTTTCGCGGCCGTCACTGCGGTCTGATCCTTAACTGGAACAACCACCAGAAATCTGGAGTAATGGTCCACCATGGTCAGGGCGTATGAGTATCCAGATCTACTTGGCGACAGTTTGACGTGGTCCAGGGCCACAATCTCCAGGGGGCGAGTCGTCCGGATAGGTTGCAGGGGTGCCTTCTGACTACCGTAGTCCTTCCTTCTGAGACCACAGGGTCCACAGTTCCGACACCACCTCTCAATGGAGCTGCGCATCCCTACCCAGTAGAACCGGCATCTCAACAGGGTCTCCAGCTTTCTCCAGCCAAAGTGTCCTGCTTGATCGTGGTATGCTTCCAACACCATTGGGACGTCTGCCTTGGGGACCACGATTTGCCAGACCATCTCATGGGTCCTGGGGTTGACGTATCTCCTGCACAACTTGTCACGGTATAGGAACAACCTGCTTTTCTCGTTCCACAAGAGCTTGGCTGACATAGGTGCATCCTTTTCCAAAGAGGAGCCTTCCTGTCTTAACAACTCCTTGATGCGGCTGACCACTGGATCACTGTCCTGAGTCTCTTTCCAGCTGTGATGGGGTAAAGGATTTAATGTTGCACCATACTGCTTTCTGTTGACTCGATGCTCGTGGACTACCCCATTTCGATGGAACGCAGGTAGCTCAATTTCTTCCAGGTCGTCCGATTCTTCTTCCGTATCAGAGTCATGCGGCATTCGGGACAATGCGTCAGCATTAGCATTCTTTCGACCTGCCCGGTACTTGATAGTAAACTGGTAATTGGACAACCGAGCCATCCATCGCTGCTCCATGGCACCCAGCTTGGCGGTTTCCAGGTGCGTTAAGGGGTTGTTATCTGTAAACGCAGTGAACCGATTGGAGGCCAGATAATGCTTAAATCTTTCAGTAATGGCCCAGACCAGCGCCAGAAACTCCAGCTTGAAGCTGCTATAATTTTCCGGATTCCTTTCAGTTGGCCTGAGTTTTCTGCTGGCATATGCGATGACTTTTTCTTGGCCATTCTGCTTCTGACTGAGAACTGCTCCCAACCCTTCATTACTGGCGTCGGTGTACAACAGGAACGGTTGACTGTAATCAGGATAGGTTAAGATCTCATCACCTGTAAGGATCTCCTTCATCTTTTGGAATGCTTCAGCCTGTTCCTTACCCCAATTAAAGGGAGGGTTTCTGCTCTTTAGGGATTGTCCTACTAGGAGGTCCTGTAAAGGAGCTGCTTCTTCGTGTAATCTTTCACGAATCTCCTGTAGTAACCCGTTAGTCCCAGGAACTGTCGCACTTCCTTAAGGTTCTTCGGCTCCGGCCACTTCTGGATGGCAGTGACTTTCTCTGGGTCCGGCGCTACTCCTTCCGAACTGACGATGTGCCCCAAGTATTGTACCTTCTGTTTGAGTAGATGGCATTTTGAGGGTTTTAATTTCATCCCGTACCTGGACAGGGACTCTAATACTTCTGCCAGGTGCTTCAGATGATCCTCATAAGTCTTGGAATACACGATGACGTCGTCTAGGTATAGCAGCACGGTTTCAAAAT
The DNA here is from genome assembly GCA_033576555.1 of Oophaga sylvatica. Taxonomy (NCBI): domain Eukaryota; kingdom Metazoa; phylum Chordata; class Amphibia; order Anura; family Dendrobatidae; genus Oophaga; species Oophaga sylvatica. The sequence continues at coordinate 32,694 of JARQOD010004900.1, forward strand.
TGAGATGTCCCAGGCAGTTCTCCATCACTCTCTGAAATGTTCCTGGGGCACTACTGAGCCCAAACGGCATTCTGTCGAACTCACAGAGCCCCATTGGGGTGGTGAAAGCCGTTTTCTCACGATCCTCCTCAGCCACAGCCACTTGCCAGTAACCACTAGTCAGATCAAGGGTAGAAAAGTAGTTAGCCGTTTTCAGAGCAGCTAATGATTCCTCTATACGTGGTAACGGGTATGCATCCTTGTGTGTTATGCGGTTCACCTGCCTGTAATCCACACACATTCTCATACTACCATCTTTCTTTTTAACCATAACTAGAGGGGCTGCCCAGGGGCTACAACTATCCCTTATCACCCCGGCCTTCTTCATATCATGCAACATTTCTTTAGCCTTCTGATAATGGGCTGGGGGTATAGGCCTATACCGCTCCTTGATGGGAGGATGACTGCCTGTAGGGATATGATGTTGGACTCCCTTAATTACCCCAAAATCAAGTGGGTGCTTGCTAAACACTTGGGCATACTCTTGCACCACCCGTAATACCCCTTGCTTCTGGTGAGCGGGAGTGGTGTCCGTCCCAACATGGAGTTGCTGACACCATTCCGCCACCTGAGTTGCTGGGTCATTGTCCTCCGCTATTTGACAGGAGTCTAAGGACTCAGCCGGAAGAATAGAATTATTGTCGACAGCATGTAGTTTAGCAATGGTTGCATAACGGGGTAAGTTTACCTCATCATCTCCCCAATTGAGAAGCCGTACCGGTACTCTTCCATTCACCACTTCTAATACTCCCCTAGCAGTCATAAGTGTAGGTCTATGTTCTGAATGGTGGGGTTCTACTACAGCTTGGTAATTCTGTCCTCTCAGACCTATGGCTGCCCTGCACCAGATAATCATTTCACTCATTGGGGGTATCACAATAGGATCCGAGTCAGTGACCCGTACATTACCAATTTCGCCGTCTGTAAGCTTCGCTTGCTGCTGACACACCAGGGCCCGGATCTCTCTTTGGATTACTCCTTTCTGCCTTGGTCGGGCAATCTCAGCGAGCTGTTGGAGCAAGAACACAACTTCTCCCAAACAATTACCGATAATGTTAGTGCCCAAAATTATATTTAAACCGTTCTCCTCATTTGCAGTCTTTACTACCAGAAGCCCCTGGTCTTTCAACTCCTCTCTGCCCACCTTTACATCTACACATTTTGTCCCGAGTACTTCTACAGGAAGACCATTAGAAGCATATACGGTAAAGTCAGGGCTCGGGGGTTTAAGACTGTCCATTGACCAGTACTTAATATATAGGGCATCAGGTATTAGGGTCACTTGGGACCCAGTGTCTAACAATGCCGGAACTGCAATACCATCTAAGATGATGGACAGGTAGGGTCGCCCACCCACATACCTGCGGTTCCAGTCTAAGGGGCCTGACGGGTATTCTCCTGGGTGTTGGCCCTTGGACCCAGGTTCTGCCCGTTTAAAGGACACTGTGGAGACATATGACCTTTCCGGTTGCATCGATAACAGATGATCTCTCGACGAGGAGGGTGTTGATCAGAGGTCGCTCCTGGGGGTGGCATTGTCCTCCTCCGGGGGGCGACGTCTTCTTTCTTCTCCGGTGCATCCACGGGACGTCTTCTGGGCAGTCAGCTAACAAGATCTTCCCTTCCTCCTCTTTCCGCAGCTGCAGGGCACTCATTACAGCAGCCAGATTTTTAGTCAGCTGGCGCACCTCTGAGCGCAGACAATCCAATTCACTGGGAGGTGTCACCTGCGTTTTGGTTTCGGCCACTAACGGGGAACAGGGGGTTACTGCCGGTTCCAGAGTGACTTCACCATGATGATGTTGGGTTGCCACCTCAGGTTTGCCCAGGGGCCGCAGCCCTTTTATTGCCATGTCTTTTAGGGCATCAAAGGTAGCATCCGGATGATCTAAGGACCACCAGTTTACAGTTCTGCGTTCCTCTTGGGATCTCAATCCCTGGATAAATTGTTCTTTCAGCATTTTATTCTCATCGATAGCATTTAAATTATTAATCTGCTTAAGGGCTCTCAGGGCTCCTTGTAGTCGACAAGCGTAGTCCCGGATGCTGTCACCTGGCTGTTGTGAACAGTGATAGAAGGCCATCCGGAGATCCGTTTCTGTGCGGTCTTCAAATATGGCATGCAGCTTAAGGAAGATCGCAGGTACCGACTCCTGATCAACGGTATCCTAAGTCTCCACTTCCCTCTCAGCAGCGCCAGTTAGCTGCCCTATTAGCACAGCAGCTTTTTGTCTCTCAGGCATGGAGTACATTTCTAGGATGCTGCATAACTTCCGCTTGAAGCCTGCTAATGTGCCTGGCTCACCGCTGTACTGGGGAAGCCATTTCGCCCCAGGCATATATGGGAGCGTTAGTGGCATGATCGGGACTACCGGACTGGGTGCTGGACCTGCACCCCCATCTGGCGCTACAATACCAGGCGGTGCGGGATTGGGGCCTCCGGCCGGGGCCGCACTGTCAGCCGGTTGTTGTGACATCTTAGCGCCCCCTTGGTTAAACGGAGCCTACCGGTTTCAGATGCTGCTACTTCACAGGCACAGCAGTGGGAACAGGACCTTCGTCGCAGGCGCTCTGATGTCAGAGCGTTCACTTCCTGTTGCAGGACCTGCCGCTGAGTCAGAGCCGGGGGCGTGTCCAAGACTTTGCGCGCTCTTTCAGGTACGCCCACCTTCTTCTCCAGCGCCTTAGGGCGCGAATCTGGTGGCAAATATGGCGGTATTTGGCGCCAAACAATAGCAACAGTCTTTTTCACCAAAACACTCCACAGGCACACAGGGCTCGCAATGCTGCAAGTTTCGTATCCTGTTCGTGACGCCAAAGTTTTGTGTCGACCCGCCACCACAATTGTGGGTTACCAGGGCAATGGGGTACTCAGAGCCGAGCCCATGGAAGTCTATGGGGATGTCACAGGTAGCGGTGGCTCGGTCTGTGGCCCTGGCGGTCTGGCGTATGTTGGGGGAATATTTACAGGGATAGATATATTTACAGTTCGTGACGCCACCTGTAGTCTCTGGTAATTTGTACCAGCGCTGCTGTAGATCTCTGAGGGGATGGTGAGGCAGCTAGATGTCGGGTCCCCTACAGGTGGGACTCTTCCCTCAGGTCGATGGTTATGGTGGGGTTGTGCAGGGGTGCAATTGAATAACAGTCTCACACATCAGCGTCTTTCCATACCTTTTACTTGTAAGATGGTTAGGCAGGTCCCAGGGAGGCTGATGGGGTTGATGGAGGATGAGTTTTGAGGCAATGGCTGAGCAAGGCAGGGGCCTCCTTTACTTTCAAAATGATGATGAGTCCAACCAGCATAAAGCGTAGTTCCCTCTATAAACTCCAGCTTCTCCAAGCTGTACTGCCCGGTCAGTTTTGTGGTGGAGCCTTCCGGTGATGAAACTAGGTTCTTATATGCTTGGCCTAGCTCAAAGTTCCTATTCCACCTGACTCCTGTTACGTACTGACACTTCAGGGGCTGCTTGCTGTTACCTAAGGTCCAGTAAGCCTCTGGTCTTTCTACCACTATGCGTGAAGCTATAGTGGTGCTTCGGTCCCCAGTGACCGGTGACAATGTGCAGGATACTTCAATCCTAAAGCACTTCTCAATTCCTTCCACTGTGCCTTTCGACTTGCTCACACTCTCAATAACTGTCTCAGTCCGTCTATCAGTGGGGCACAGCTCTGACCAGGCTGAGGTAATCTGGCTCACCTTTACTGGCCTCCACTACTCTGAACTGCACAACAGTGGGATGACTCAGTCCTGAGCCACCCGAGCTAGACTCTGCTCCTTCCTCCTCACAGGTCCAGGCTCGACTCACTGACTGACTCTGAACACTCCCTGTGGGTGTGTCTAAGTGTATGTGATGTCATGTAGAGCCCTTAACCATTACCTCTCCACTCATCCTCCTGGTATTGTGTACCCAGGGCTACACATATGTACAGTACAGTGTAGGTGCTGCATATTTAGTTTATGTAACTTTAGTGTCATAATAAGGATGAGCAGTTTGTCTAATGCTTGTGCTTTACATTGGGGCCTGTTGACTCTTTCTTTCTTTACTGTGCCTGTTGAGTTCTGTCTGTATTTTCTATAGAACCATAAATTGCAATGATGGGAATGGAGTTCAAATGAATTCTACATGTTATATATATATTTTTTTTTTCCTTTTGTGAATGTGTCAGTCTGCTCACCAGCCACAGAAAAATGGTCACTTTTAGACAAAAAAAAAATGTGAACACTGCATACTTGAGCAGTGTCCAGATGTTACAGCATAGTGGGTGGGATTTCAAGAAACCATGTCCACTATGTGTGCACCAACGCCTGCGGAGATGAACATGCGGCGCGTCTTTCCAGATGCTCATCCATACAATGTATTGGAAGTGGTGGCAGCAGTGACCTGGTCTGTGGCCCTGGTTGTCCAGTAAAAGGGGAAATGATGGAAAGGGGAATAATAAGTTTGTAATAGTGTTTGACACCACCTGTGGTGCTCGGTAATAAAGATGTTAGCTGACGCTGCAGATTCAGTCCACTGGGACAGTTGATGCAGCAGAGTTGGTTCAGCCCTCCACAGGCAGGGTTATGTTCCAGGACAGTTAAGATATTAAAGATGATGTTGGAGGTGAATGTCATGCAGGAATAATTCAGAGGGCACAGCTGGGTGCAGTTTCCAATGCTTAAATCAGTGCGTCTGTGCAGATGCCCGCTTGGTGCAATGTCCTCCAGGTGAGGGGTCCAGGTAGATTAGGATACACCTTTCTTGTCAGGTGGCATTCTAAGTTCCCTTGCTCCCGTATGGCTGCCTTTTTAGGAGAAGATAACTGACTTGTAGCTGAAGCACCTAGAGGTGCCTCTGGCTTGCTAGCAGAGTCTGTATTTTTTTTTTTGTTTTCCCCCCACTAGTGTCAGGGCTGGTACCCCACTGCAACCTAGTCCCTCAAGTACTGGATCAGGCCCCACGGATGAATTGCTCACTATCCATGCCCCTAGGATCCCTTCTGTCGTTCTGGAAGCTTCCTTCTGTTTTTCTTACTACTATCTTTCCTCGTCCAAGGACAAGCTCCTCACAACTTGAGCTCCTGTTCTGACTTTAGTCTCCTTTCCGCTCACTAAGCTTCACCCCTTCCTTCTACACCTTCTCTCCCAACACCCTTTACTACCCAGCCTGGGATGAGACCATCCTCACTTAGGGCATGTCCAGGGTGCCCTGCTGCAACAGTCTATGTTGGGTGCAGGTGTTAGAGTCCTGGGTGGTGCTCCCTCTTTACGACAGTGGGATACAACACCTCTGGATGATGTACAGTACCTCTGTGGTGACTGGACCCTCAGGGGCATCACAGTTGCGCTCCACTAAGACATCCAGGCTTCTCTTGAACCCCTCAACTGAGTTTGTCACCACCTCTTCAGGCAAATTGCAGATTCTCACTGCCCTAACAGTAAAGAATCCTCTTCTATGTTGGCGGAAAAACCTTCTCTCCTCCAGATGCAGAGAGTGCCCCCTTGTGACCATCACATTCCATGGTATAAACAGATCCTTGGAGAGATTTGTTTTGTCCCCTATATACTTATACATGGTTATTAGATCGCCCCTCAGTTGTTGGTTTTTAGTTTTTTTTTTTTTTTTTTCTAGACTACATCTTAATTTTGCTAATATCCCTGGATATTGTAGTTCCCCATTCCCTCTTTATTAATTTTATTGCCCTCCTTTGTACTTGTCCTAGTTCTGTTATATCCTTCTTGAGCATCGGTTCCCAAGAACGTACACAGTACTCCATGTGTGGTCTAACCAGTGATTTGTACAGAGGCAGTATAATGTGCTGTTCATGTGTATCCAGAAGATCAGTTGATGTTGCATTTTCTTTCTGAGAGAAAACAGATGCAAAATAGGAATTTAAAAGTTCAGCCTTCTCAACATCTTTTCTTACCATTTCATAATTTTCATCCTGTAAAAATCCTATAGCATATTTGACTTCTACTTTAGCTATATCCTCAATCCTTTATTGCCATTGGCATCTCTTGCAAGCATTAATTCATTGTCAGCTTTAGATAATCTGATTTGTGCCCTGCAGGTTCTGCAGACAGCATTATATTTTTCTTAAGATATGCCTCCCTCTTTCCATTTGAAAACCCTTTCTTCCTTTTTAGCATGTGTTTAAGTTCTGTGTTCATCCATCCTGGTTTCCTTAAATGCTGCCTATTCTTTCCTCTTTTCAGCATTAACAATTTTGCTTTGAGAATCCCATTTTTCAAGATTTCTCATCCTTCCTGGACATTGTCCTTAAGGACATTCAGCCATTGGAACCCTCTGATTCTGAGTCCCTTAAAATCTGCCTTTCTGAAATCTAACCTTGACATCTGAGTCTACACAAGTCTTCCTCCTCTAGTTATCCAAAATGGCATGGTCGCTACCTCCTAGGGTCACAGCCACTCTAAATTCCGTCTCCATTTCCTCCGTTTATAAGGATTACAGTCATGGCCAAAAGTTTTGAGAATGACACAAATGTTTATATTTTCACATGATCTGCTGTCCTCTGGTTTTTGTGTTTGACAGATGTTTTTTATCACAGACAGAAATATAATTGCAAACATATGAGTAACAAAAGCTTATATTGACAGTTAGAATGAGTTAATGCAGCAAGTCAATATTTGCAGTGTTGACCCTTCTTCAGGACTTCTGCAATTCTCCCTGGCATGCTCTCAATCAACTTCTGGACCAAATCCTGACTGATAGCAGTCCATTCTTGCACAATCAATGCTTTCATTTTGTCAGAATTTTTAGGTTTTTGTTTGTCCACCCGTCTCTTGATGATTGACCACAAGTTCTCAATGGGATTAAGATCTGGGGAGTTTCCAGGCCATGGACCCAAAATCTGTTTTGTTCCCTGAGCCATTTAGTTATCACCTTTGCTTTATGGCAAGGTGCTCCATCCTGCTGGAAAAGGCATTGTTGATCGCCAAACTGCTCTTGGAGGGTTGGGAGAAGTTGCTCTTGGAAGACATTCTGGTACCATTCTTTATTCATGTCTGTGTTTTTAGGCAAGACTGTGAGAGAGCCGATTCCCTTGGCTGAGAAGCAACCCCACACATGAATGGTTTCAGGATGCTTAACAGTTGGCATGAGACAAGACTGGTGGTAGCGCTCACCTTGTCTTCTCCGAATGAGGCGTTTTCCTGATGTCCCAAACAATCGAAAAGGGGATTCATCAGAGAAAATAACTTTACCCCAGTCCTCAGCAGTCCACTGCCTGTACCTTTTGCAGAATATCAGTCTGTCCATGATGTTTTTTCTGGAGAGAAGTGGCTTCTTTGCTGCCCTCCTTGAGACCAGGCCTTGCTCCAAGAGTCTCCGCCTCACAGTGCGTGCAGATGCACTCACACCTGCCTGCTGCCATTCCTGAGCAAGCTCTGCACTGCTGGTAGCCCAATCCCGCAGCTGAAACACTTTTAAGAGACGGTCCTGGTGCTTGCTGGTCTTTCTTGGGCGCCCTGAAGCCTTTTTGGCAACAATGGAACCTCTCTCCTTGAAGTTCTTGATGATGCGATAGATTGTTGACTGAGGTGCAATCTTTCTAGCTGCGATACTCTTCCCTGTTAGGCCATTTTTGTGCATTGCAATGATGACTGCACGTGTTTCTTTAGAGATAACCATGGTTAACAGAAGAGAAACAATGATGCCAAGCACCAGCCTCCTTTTAAAGTGTCCAGTGGTGTCATTCTTACTTATTTATAAAGAGCACCTCGAGCACTCATAAGAAATCATCCAAGAGATTGATAATTTTGGTTTATAATATTTATTTAGGCGTTCCGATACTGCACTAAAAAAACAATAAATTTAGAACCCCAACGTTTCGGCCTGCATGGCCTTCTTCAGGGGGATTTCCTTCACAAGAGTAGTATTTGAGTCGTATTTGGAAAGGATCCGAAACAGATCCGAAATATCACGGAAGTGCCTTTCTACGTGCGGTTATAAGCCATACATTGAATCGATCCTTAAGCAGATCCGGAATATTGTAGAAGTACCTGAGGTCTGGGAAGTAGCGTGCGTGGTGCAGTCTTGTGAACAAGATTCAATGTATGGCTTATAACCGCACGTAGAAAGGCACTTCCGTGATATTTCGGATCTGTTTCGGATCCTTTCCAAATACGACTCAAATACTACTCTTGTGAAGGAAATCCCCCTGAAGAAGGCCATGCAGGCCGAAACGTTGGGGTTCTAAATTTATTGTTTTTTTAGTGCAGTATCGGAACGCCTAAATAAATATTATAAACCAAAATTATCAATCTCTTGGATGATTTCTTATGAGTGCTCGAGGTGCTCTTTATAAATATTGATATATTTTTTCCTCAGTAGCACCAAAAATATAGTGTGCATGAGACCTCACCCAATTATAGTCATTCTTACTTAATCATGACAGATTAATTTCCAGCCATGTCCTCAACACCCACACCTGTGTTAATGGAGCAATCACTGAAAAGAGGTTAGCTGGTCCTTTTAAGGCAGGGCTGCAATGATGTTGAAATGTGTTTTGGGGATAAAGTTCATTTTCTAGCCAAATATTGACTTTACAAGTAATTGCTGTTAAGCTGATCACTCTTTATAACATTCTGGAGTATATGCAAAGTGCCATTAGAAAAAGTGAAGTAGACTTTGTAAAAATTAATATTTGTCATTCTCAAAACTTCTGTCCATGACTGTAGATCCAAGGTGGCAGAACCCCTTGTTTTCTCAATTACCTTTTGGAAGATAAAGTCAGCTAGAGAGGATAAGAATTTGCTTGACCTGTTAGTTTTGCCTGAGATTCCAACAAATGTCTGGATAGTTGAATCTCCCATGACAACTGTCATATTTTTTGAGAAGTTGGCCATTTGCTGCATATAGAGTTCATCCATACTTCAGCTTGCACAGGTGGCCTGTAGTAAGCTCCTACAATGGTGTCCTTTCCATTGTTCTGTCCTTGTATTCTTACCCTAACATAGTTACATGGTTAGCAAGGCCAAAAAGACATTTGTCCATCCATTTCAGACTATATTCCATCAGAATAAATCCCCAGATCTACATCCTAATAACTGTAAGATACAATATTGTGATGCTCCAGGAAGACATCCAGGCCTCTCTTGAACCCCTCGACTGAGTTTGCCATCACCACCTCCTCAGGCAAGGAAGTCCAGATTCTCACTGCCTTAACAGTAAAGAATCCTCTTCTATGGTGGTGGAAAAACCTTCTCTTCTCTAGATGCACAGAATGCCCCCTTGTGACCGTCACCTTCCTTGGTATAAACAGATCCTCAGATTTGTATTGTCCTCTAATATACTTATACATGGATATTGGATCGCCCCTCAGTCATTGTCTCTTTAGACAAACTCCTAATTTTGCTATTCTCTCTGGGTATTGTATTTCCCCATCCCCTTTGTTAATTTTGTTGCCCTCCTTTGTACATGCTCTAGTTACATTATATCCTTCCTGAGCACCAGTGCCCAAAACTGTACACCATACTCCATGTGCGCTCTAACCAGGGATTTGTACAGAGGCAGTATAATGCTCTCAAGTGTATCCAGACCTCTTTTAATGCCCCCCATGATTCTGTTTGCCTTGGCAGCTGCAAGTCCTTCTCCATGTCAGATTTACCCAGTGGTCTCACATTCAGTGTGTAATGGTGATATTGATTCCTTCCCATGTGTATAACCTTACATTTATCATTGTTAAACCCCCATCTGCCACCTCTCGGCTTAAGTTTCCACAACTTATCCAGATCCAGCTGTAGCAGAATACTATCTTCTCTTGTTTTGAGTGCTTTACATAGTTTTGTATCATCTGCAAATATCGATATTTTACGGTTAACCTTCTGCCAGATCGTTACTAAATATGTTGAAGAGAATAGGTCCTAACAGCGACCCCCTGTGGTGCCCACTGGTAACAGCAACCCCCTTAGAGAATATACCACTTAAAACTACCCTCTGCTTTCTATCACCAAGCCAGTTACTTACCCATTTACACACATTTTCCCCCAGACCCAGCATTCTCATTTTGTGAACCATCCTCTTGTGTGGCCCGGTATCAAACATTTTGGAAAAATCAAAATATACCACGTCCATTGACTCACCTTGGTCCAGTCTATATCTTACCTCTTGATAAAAACTGATTAGATTGGTTTGACATGAGTGACTCCTCATAAACCCATGCTGATATGGAGTTAGTTATTCTCCGTGAGATAATCTAGAACAGTGTTTCTCAATTCCAGTCCTCAGGACCCACCAACAGGTCATGTTTTCAGGATTTCCTTAGTATTGCACAGGTGATCATTTTATCACCTGTTCAAGCATTAATTTCATCACCTTTGCAATACTAAGGAAATCCTGAAAACATGACCTGTTGGTGGGTCCTGAGGACTGGAGTTGAGAAACACTGATCTAGAACAATATCCCTCAAACCCTTCACATATTTTGCCAACAATAGAAGTTATATTTCCAGGGTCACTTTTAGAGGACTTTTTGAATATTGGTACCACATTTTCTATGCGCCAGTCATATGGAACAGATCCTGTCGCTATAGAGTCTCTAAATATAAGAAATAATGGTTTGTGTATTACATTACTTAGTTCTTAGTACTCATGGGTGTATGCCATCTGGACCCGGAAATTTATCTATTTTAATCTTGTTTAGCTATTTTCACACCTCTTCATGGGTTAGATTGGTGACCCTTTTAACAGAGGGATTTTTGTCTCTTGGCTTTTCACCTAGCATTTTATTTTCCATTGTGAATACCGTAGAGAAGGTGTTTAATTTATTAGATTTTCCTTGTCATCTACAACCATTCTTGCCTCACAATTTAAGGGGCTACACTTTCTCTTGTGATTCTTTTACTACTGATATAGTTGAAGAACAGTTTTTATTTCTCCTTAGCAATATGCTTGTTTCCTTTTCGGCAGCTTTAATTATTTAAAGTATTTTTTTCCCCCTATAGTTTTAGAGCTTCAGTGGTGCCATCCTGCTCTAGTAGTGTAAATGGTTTCTTTTTACTGGTAATTGCTCCTCTTGCTACTTTGTTTAGCCACATTGGGTTTTTCCTATTTCTTGTCCTTTTATTCCCAAAAGGTATAAACTGCTTACAGGGCCTATTTAGGATGTTCTTCAACGTTTCCCATTTATTATCTGTAGTCTTATTTCTGAGGACATTGTCCCAGTCAACCAGATTAAGGGCATCTCTAAGCTGGTCAAACTTTGCCTTCCTAAAGTTCTGTGTTTTTGTGACTCCCTGACAAGTTCCCCTAGTGAAAGACAAGTGAAACTATAGATTATTGTGGTCGCTATTTCCTAGATGCTGGACGATCTGCAGATTTGATATTCTGTCATGTCTATTAGATAGTATTAGGTGTAAAACTACTGCTCCTCTGGTTAGATTCTGCACCAATGTAGATAACTTTTTTTTCTTGGTTAGCAGAAACCTGTTGCCTTTATGGGTTTCGCAGGTCTGTTTTCCAGTTACTATCCGGGTAGTTAAAATCCCCCATAAAAAATAACATCTATAGGTTGCAGCTTCATCTATCTGCCTTTGTAGTAGACTTTCCATGATTTCTATTATATTTGGGTGCTTGTAACAGACCCCAATGAGAACTTAGTTACTATTTTTCCCTCCATGTATTTTGACCCATATGGACTTGACATTTCCTTCTTTAATATCCTCCCTAAAAAAAATGGACTTTAGACAAGACTTTATATAAAGACAAACCCCTCTGTTACAATCCTTTCTAAACAGACTGTGACCCTGTCAGTTAACTGCCCAGTCATAACTTTCATTTAACCATGTCTCAGTTATTCCCACTATGTCAGTTACCTGTAGATATTTCTGCTTCTAGTTCTTCCACCTTGTTTGTCAGGCTTCTTGCATTTGCGAGCATGCAGTTTATAGGGTTTTGTTCGAATCTCCTCCCTGTGGCTTGTTGTAGAAATTTTATTGCCTCCCTTCGAGTATGTTGTCTTGGGTCTTCTTTGCAGCACCTCATATCCTTCATCAGTATGATTGTAGCTTCATGTTCGTGTCTAGCGATTTTTCTTTTACAGTCTCCTCTTCTAGTTTAAACGCCCTCCTGATGAATGTACCTAGTTTCCTGGCAATGTGTTTCCCAGTTTTGAGGTGTAGTCCGTCTTTGACGAGGAGTCTGTCATACAGGTAACTCACACCATGGTCCAGGAATCCAAATCCTTGTTGCCTGCACAATTGTCTTAGCCAGTTGTTGGCATCAAGGATTCTGTTCCAGCTCCTGGTGCCATGCCCGTCTACTGGAAGGATAGAAGGGGAAAACTACCTGTGCATCCTGTTCCTTTACTTTCTTCACCAACTATTCAGATTATCGGTAGGTCCTTCCTTGCCATGTCATTGGTGCCATCATGTATCAGAAATGGGTGGATGTCCTTGGAACTGATGAGCTTTGTTATCCTATCAGTCACATCCTTGATATTCACACCTGGGAGGCAGCATACTTCTCTTGTGGTAGTGTGGTCTGCTGATGCCTCAGTAGTGAGTCTCCCACCACTACCACTCTTCGCTTATTGGCTGGACTTTTTGTTGTCACTTCTGGGTGTTGCTGTGTGCAGTTTCCACAGAACTCCCAGTCTCTGAAGCGTCAATCTCTGTGCAGATATATGCTTTTCTAACATACAATGCGACACCTCCTCCTTGTTTATGAAGTCTGTTTATTGCAAATAAGTTGTATCCTTTTTAGCCTTGTATTCCAATCATGTGTATCGTCCCACCAAGTTTCAGTGATTCCAATTGAGTCGCGCAGCCAGGGCCTGTGAGGTACTCGGCACCGAGCCCGTTCACTTCAATGGGGGGCTGTCACGGGTAGCACAGCTCGGTCCGTTGCCCTGGGCGATCACCATAAAATGTGGGATATTTACAGGGGAATAAAGTATATACAGTTTGTTCGTGATGCCACCTGTGGTATCTGGTCAGGGTGACCAGCGCTGCAGGGTAGATCCGCTGAGGGGTTGTTACTGGGCAGCAAGGTGTTAAGTCTTCCACAGGCAAGACTGATCCCTCAGGGTATATGGCGGTGTAGGGGTGCAGGATCAATAAGGCAGACACACACACGATAGTCTCTTTCTGTACCTTTACTGATGGTAGTTGCAGGCACGTCCCGGGAAGCTGGCAGGGTGGAGGATGCACGTCCAGTAATCCCACTGAGTAGGTGTAGGGCCTCCTTACTCCAGTTGTGTGAGTTTCTGACCTGTGTGAAACGAAGTCTAACTCTGTCTTCAGTTATACGCCCGGCTGACTTTGTGGTGAGGCCTTCTCTGGGATAGAACAGTGTCTCTAATGGTTGGCCGACCAGACTCCTGTCTTCCTGACCCCGGCTACATATCAACACTTGTGGGCCCCTGCGACTTGAAGTCCCACAGGGTCTCCGGTATCTCCTACTAGTCGTGTAGATGCTAGCAAGCTCGGACCCGGCATCCGGTTATTCAGAGTAGAGGTAAGCGTTCAATGCTGTTTCAACCTCTGTCACTCTCCTTTCCTTCCACTCGCCTTTTGTCCTACTTCAACCTTCAGCATAAGCACACTCTAGCATAGATAGCAGCTTTTCCTTCTCTTCACCGCTCTCAAAGCGTTGGCACGCTTGCTCACTCTAAATACCTCAGTTGACTCAGTTTTGATCAGGCTAAGTGGCAATCCTTCCCACCATTACTGGACTCCACTAAATAAACTAAGTTTAAGCTGTAAACTTCAGTCTTTCAAGTACTCTCTCTCTCAGGCTAATCTCACCCTCTCAGCTCGTCTGAGGTGACTAGACTGACTGTCTGAGGTAACTCGAGATCTGATGTTCTGACGTGACTGAGATCTGATCTAGTCTGCTGTAACTCACGTGTCTACACTGCCTTTTATATACTGCGGAAGGGCTCCCTCTGGTGGATATAGGGAATAGTGCAGATGTGTTGTATGCATATGGGTCATTGTGGGTTTACCTTGGTTGCATCCTCCTGGGAACATGTGGCTCCAGACACAGCTGGGCTACACATCCCCCCCCCCCCCCCTAGTTATCATCAGCACTCCCAGGCTGAAAAAGAAGTAAATTTTTATATAACATTAACATAAACAATAACTCTTCCCTTGCGGGAGGTGAGGACACTTCAAACGTTGCAATAAATACAAGTAACATATATACAATATTTACACAATTCTTATATACATTTTTACACTTGGACTGGTTTACATTTGCAAGGCCTACTCTTGGTACCTAACAGGTAACTTTCCTTTTGTCGTGCGTACTGACCTACGTAGTGTTGCATCAGGTATAGTAGCATCTGGCCTATCTGTCCTACGTGCCGGTAAACTGTAATACTGCCTTAACCTCTCTAGGGATCTGGCAAGCATACTTGTGGCTGGGCAATGCGGTTCTGTTTCGCTAGAGGATTCTTCTGGTAGTTCCATGTTTTGAGGCTCCACTTCTCGAGACTCTACTTCTGGAGATGCTACAGGAGCAGGTTCCTCTCAAACTATTCTTTCTGCGACAACTGGCTCAACTGGACGTTGGAGTGCTTCTTGTGGTTGGTAAAATTGAAGTACTGGAATGATCACAGCGTCTCTGATACAAGGCCAATCTGCAGGAAAATCTCCTAGGTCCGTGTGTATGACTTCACCTGGTTTCCCTTTGTCCATAACAGGTTCTTCTTCGTGAAGTTTTAACATATCTGGGCACAGTTTGAGGTGGTCGTCTTTCCTCCATCTTTGCTAATGGTACAGGTCTTCCTGTTGTCAAACTTGGAATTTTGCACGACATAAGGATCTTTTTCCCATGATCATCAATTTGTGCATTCTTCTTTTTCTTTTTAGCACAATTTCTCCAGGTATAAAAGGTTTAGCTGGCGCACTTTTTTTGTAGTTTTCCTCTTGTTTTTCCCTTACTTTACTGAGACTATCTTCCACGCAGGCTTGTACTCTCTTTTACTGTTCCTGTCGATTTGTGTCCCAATCTTCAGTAGTAACATCAGCTTCTGGTTCTACAACACCAAGTTCCAAATCCATGGGCAGCTTTCCTGGTCTTGCTCGCATAAGGTAGGCTGGAGTGCAATTGGTGGAACTCACAGGTATGTGATTGTACAGATCTACCAGGTCAGGTAGTAGGTCTGGCTTCCCATTCCTCTCCTCAAGTGGTACCGTCTTCAGCAGATCAATGACTATGTGATTCATCTTTTCACAGAGACCATTTGTTTGGGGGTGGTACGGTGTGGTTCTTATCTTCTTGCATCCTTACAAATGACAGAACTCTTTAAACAACTCGGCTTCAAAGGCATGACCCTGGTCCGTTAACACTTGCTCCGGATATCCATGGGGCCTGCAGTAATACGCTTGAAACGTCTTTGCTGCTGTTTCTGCTGTCAGATCTTTGACAGGGGCGACCACCAGGAACCTGGAGTAGTGGTCCACCATGGTCAGGGCATATGAGTATACTGACTGGCTGGGTGACAACTTGACATGGTCCAAGGCCACGATCTCCAAGGGACGAGTCGTCTTGATGGGTTGCAGGAGTGCTTTCTGACTGCTGTAGTCTTTTCTTCGGAGGCTACAGGACACACAGTTTTTACACCATTTCTCGATGGAACTGCGCATTCCCACCCAGTAGAAACGACACTTCAGCAGGGTTTCCAGCTTCTTCCAGCCAAAGTGCCCCGCTCGATCGTGGTAGGCTTCCAACACCATCTGGATGTCCGTTCTGGAAACTACTATCTGCCAAACCATCTCATGGGTTCTTGGGTTGACGTACCTTCGGCACAGCTTCTCTCGGTAGATGAACAGCCGGCTTCTCTCATTCCACAGCTGCTTTGATTGCTGAGATGCATCCTTCTCCAAGGAGGAACCTTCCTGAGTTATCAGCTCCTTGATACGGCTGACAACCGGGTCACTGTCCTGGGTCTCCTTCCAGCTGTGGTGAGGTAAAGGGTTTAATGTCTTACCACGTTGCCTCCTGCAGGCTCGTTGCTTGTGGATTATCCCATTTCTGTGAAAGGCGGGTAGCTCAATATCTTCTAGGTCATCCAATTCCTCTTCCGTGTCAGACTCATGCGGCATTCTGGACAAGGCATCAGCGTTGGCATTCTTACGGCCCGCCCTGTACTTGATTGTGAATTGATAATTCGACAGCCGAGCCATCCAACGTTGCTCCATGGCTCCCAGCTTAGCTGTTTCGAGATGTGTCAAGGGGTTATTGTCAGTGTAAGCAGTGAACTTGCTGGAGGCTAGGTAATGCTTGAATCTTTCTGTAATGGCCCAGACCAGTGCCAGGAACTCCAACTTGAAGCTGCTATAATTCTCTGGGTTTCTCTCGGTCGGGCGGAGCTTCCTGCTTGCATATGCGATGACTTTCTCTTGGCCATTTTGCTTCTGACTGAGGACAGCTACCAATCCTTCTTTGCTGGCATCAGTGTACAGCAGGAATGGCTGGCTGTAGTCAGGGTAGGCTAAGATCTCATTGCCTGTCAGGATCTCCTTGAATGCCTCAGCTTGTTCTTTACCCCAGTGGAATGTAGAATTTCTGCTCTTGAGGGATTGTCCTATCAGGAGGTCCTGCAGAGGCCCTGCTTTCTTGGTGTAGTCCTTCACAAACCTCCAGTAGTAACCTGTCAGTCCCAGGAACTAGCGCACCTCCTTGAGATTCCTTGGTTCTGACCATTTCTGGATGGCGGTGACCTTCTCGGGGTCTGGCGCTACTCCTTCTGAGCTGACAATATGCCCCAAGTACTGTACCTTTTGTTTGAGCAGATGGCACTTTGAAGGCTTCAGTTTCATCCCGTACTTGGACAGTGACTCGAATACCTCTGCCAGGTGCTTCAGATGATCCTCATACGTCTTGTAGTACACAATTACGTCGTCCAGGTACAGCAACACGGTTTCAAAGTTGAGATGTCCCAGGCAACTCTCCATCACTCTCTGGAACATTTCCGGGGCACTGCTGAGTCCAAACGGCATCCTGTCAAACTCCGAGTCCCATCGGGGTGGTGAAAGCCTCTTCTCCTGATCCTCCTCAGCCACAGCTACTTGCCAGTACCCACTAGTGAGGTCAAGGGTTGAAAAGTAGTTAGCGTTTTTAAGGCAGCTAAGGATTCCTCAATGCGTGGTAAAGGGTATGCATCTTTGTGTAATGCGATTCACTTGTCTGTAATCTACACACATTCTCATGCTTCCATCCTTTTTCTAACTAGGACTAGAGGTGCTGCCCAGGGACTACAACTATCCCTTATCACCCCTGCTTCCTTCATGTCATGCAACATCTCCTTGGCTTTCTGGTAGTGTGCTGGAGGTATAGGCCTGTACCGCTCTTTAATGGGGGGATGGTTGCCTGTAGGGATATGGTGTTGCACTCCCTTAATTGTCCCAAAGTCAAGTGGATGTTTGCTAAATACCTGTGTGTACTCCTGTACCACTCGTAGTACTCCCTGTTTCTGGTGGGCTGGAGTGGTGTCTGTCCCGACATGGAGCTGCTGACACCAATCCTCCACCTGGGTTGCTGGGTCATTATCCTCCGCTGGTTGGGGGGGCTAAGGACTCCGTCGTGAGAATGGAGTTATCTACGGTATGTAATTTAGCAACAGTGGCATATCGTGGTAAGTTCACTTCATCTTCTCCCCAGTTGAGAAGATGTACTGGTACCCTCCCATTTCATACTTCCACTACCCCTCTAGCAGTCAAGAGTGCAGGTCTATGTTCTGAACAATGGGGCTCTACTACTGCTTGGTAGTTCTGTCCTCTCAGACCTATTGCTGCTCTACACCATATAAGCATTTCACTCATTGGGGTATCACAATGGGGTTTGGGTCTGTTACCCGTACATTACCAATTTCACCATCTGTCAGTTTCGCTTGCTGCTGGCACATCAGGGCCCGGATCTCCCCCTGGATCACTCCCTTTTGCTTTAGCTTGGCAACTTCAGCGAGCTGTTGGAGCAAAAACACAACTTCTCCCAGACAGTTACTGATAATGTTTGTACCTAAAACCACATTTAAGCCATTTTCCTCATTTACAATTTTTACTACTAAGAGTCCCTGGTCCTTCAGCTCCACTCTGCCCACCTTTACGTCCACGTTTTTGGCTCCGAGTATTTCAACAGGGAGACCATTAGAGCATACACAGCAAAGTCAGGGCTCGGGGGCTGGAGACTGTCCATGGACCAAAACTTATTATACAGGACATCAGGTATGATGGTCACCTGAGATCGTGTCCAGCAGGGCAGGGATTGCAATCCTGTCCAGGATGATGGACAGGTATGGTCTTCCTCCCACAAACCTGCGGTTCCAGTCTGAGGTTGTCTGAGTCTAGTCCTGGGTGTTGGCCCTCGGACCCAGGATCTGCTCGTTTAAAGGACACTGTCGGGCTAGATGACCTTCTCTGTTGCAACGGTAGCAGATGATCTCTTGGCGAGGATGGTGCTGATCGGGGGTCACTCCTGGGGGTGGCGTTGTCCTCCTCCGGTGGGGCGACGTCCTCCTCCGGCTCATCCAAAGGACATCCTCTGGGCAGTCAGCTAGCAGGATTTTTCCTCCTTCCGCAGTTGCAGGGCACTCATTTCAGTGGCCAGGGTTTTGGTCAGCTGGCACACTTCTGAGCACAGACAGTCCAACTCAGTAGGGGGCGCCACCTGCGTTTTGGCTTCCGCCACTAGCGGGGAAAAGGTGGATGCTGCTGGCTTTAGAGTGGCTTCACCCGGGTGACACTGGGTTGCCACCTCAGGCTTCTCCAGGGGTCGCAGTCCTTTTATAGCCATATCCTTTAGGGCATCAAAGGTAGTGTCAGGATGATCCAAGGACCACCAGTGTACAGTTCTGCTTTCAGCTTGGGACCTCAGTCCCCGTACAAATTGTTCCTTCAACATTTTA
>JARQOD010004901.1:0-51578 GCA_033576555.1 Oophaga sylvatica
ACCCCCAATCCTGATATGCATGCTCCCCTCACCCCAATACTGATATGCATGGTCCCCTCCCCCTATCCTTGTATGCATGGTCCCCTCTCCCCCTATCCTGGAATGCATGGTCCCCTCACCCCCAATCTTGGAATGCATGGTCCCCTCACCCCCAATCCTGGTATGCATGGTCCCCTCACCCCCTGATCCTGGCATGCATGGTCCCTTCACCCCCCAATCCTGGTATGCATGGTCCCATCACCCCACAATCCTGGAATGCATGGTCCCCTCACCCCCCCAATCCTGGCATGCATGGTCCCTCACCCCCAATCCTGGCATGCATGGTCCCCTCAGCCACCAATCCTGGTATGCATGGTCCCCTCACCCCCCCAATTCTGGTATGCATGGTCCCTCTCATCCCTATTGTAGGATGTATGGTACCCCCTCATCCCCCAATCCTGGTATGCATGGTCTCCTCATCCCCAATCCTGGTACACATGGCATCCCTTACCTCCCAATTCTGATATGCATGATTCCCTCATCCCAAATCCTGGGATGCATGGTACCCCTCATCCCCCAATCCTGGTATGCATGGTCCTCTCACCCCATTTTGGTAAGCATGGTCCTCTCACCCCTCTATCCTGGTATGCATGGTTCTCTCACCCCCCTTTCCTTATGTGCATGGTCCTCTCACCCCCTTTCCTGGTATGCATGGTTCCCTCCCCCCATCCTGGTATGCATGGTCCCCTCACCTCTCCAATCCTGGTATGCATGCTCCTCTCACCTCCTTCCTGGTATACATGGTCCCCTCACCCCCCTATCCTGGTATGCATGGTCTCCTCACCCCCAATCCTGATATGCATGCTCCCCTCACCCCAATACTGATATGCATGGTCCCTTCCCCTATCCTTGTATGCATGGTCCCCTCTCCCCTATCCTGGTATGCATGGTCCCCTCACCTCCCAATCTTGGAATGCATGGTCCCCTCACCCCAAATCCTGGCATGCATTGTCCCTCACCCCAATCCTGGCATCCATGGTCCCCTCACCCCCAATCCTGGTATGCATGGTCCCATCACCCCCCAATCCTGGAATGCACGGTCCCCTCACCCCCCCAATCCTGGCATGCATGGTCCCCTCACCCCCAATCCTGGCATGCATGGTCCCCTCAGCCCCCAATCCTGGTATGCATGTCCCCTCACCCCCAATTCTGGTATGCATGGTCCCTCTCATCCCTTTGTAGGATGTATGGTACCCCTTCATCCCCAATCCTGGTATGCATGGTCTCCTCATCCCAATCCTGGTACACATGGCACCCCTTACCTCCCAATTCTGATATGCATGATTCCCTCATCCCAAATCCTGGGATGCATGGTACCCCTCATCCCCCAATCCTGGTATGCATGGTCTCTCACCCCATCTTGGTATCATGGCCTCTCACCCCCCTATCCTGGTATGCATGGTTCTCTCACCCCCCTTTCCTTATGTGCATGTCCTCTCACCCCTTTCCTGGTATGCATGGTTCCCTCCCCCCATCCTGGTATGCATGGTCCCTCACCTCTCCAATCCTGGTATGCATGGTCCTCTCACTCATCCTATCCTGGTATGCATGGTCCCTCATCCCCAATCATGATATGCATGGTCATCTCACCCCCAATCCTGATATGCATGGTTCCCTCATCTCCCTATCCTTGTATGCATGGTCTCCTCACCCCCCTATCCTAGAATGCATTTTTTTTTTTTTTTTTTTTTTTTTTTTTTTTTTTTTTTTTTTTTTTTTTTTTTTTTTTTTTTTTTTTTTTTTTTTTTTTTTTTTTTTTTTTTTTTTTTTTTTTTTTTTTTTTTTTTTTTTTTTTTTTTTTTTTTTTTTTTTTTTTTTTTTTTTTTTTTTTTTTTTTTTTTTTTTTTTTTTTTTTTTTTTTTTTTTTTTTTTTTTTTTTTTTTTTTTTTTTTTTTTTTTTTTTTTTTCACCCCAATCTGATATGCATGGTCCCCCCCCATTTATCCTGGTATGCATGGTCCCCTCTCCCCTATCCTGGAATGCATGGTCCCCTCACCCCAATCTGGATGCATGGTCCCCTCACCCCAATCCTGGTATGCATGGTCCCTCACCCCCTATCCTGGCATGCATGGTCCCTCACCCCAATCCTGGTATGCATGGTCCCTCACCCCCAATCCTGGATATGCATGGTCCCCTCACCCCCAATCCTGGCATGCATGGTCCCTCACCCCCAATCCTGGATGCATGGTCCCCTCACCACCAATCCTGGTATGCATGGTCCCCTCACCCCCCAATTCTGGTATGCATGGTCCCTCTCATCCCATTATGTAGGATGTATGGTACCCCCATCTCCCCAATCTGGTATGCATGGTCTCCTCCACCCAATCTGGTATACATGGCACCCTTCACCTCCCAATTCTGGTATGCATGGATTCCCTCATTATTCCCCTCAAATCCTGGATGCATGGTACCCTCATCCCCCAATCCTGGTATGCATGGTCCTCTCACCCCATCCTGGTATGCATGGTCCTCTCACCCCCTATCCTGGTATGCATGGTTCTCCATCCTGATCCCCCTCTTCCTTTGTGCATGGTCCTCTCACCCCATCCACTTTCACCTCCTGGTATGCATGGTTCCCTCCCCCATCCTGGTATGCATGGTCCCCTCACCCTCCAATCCTGGTATGCATGTCCCTCACCTCCTTCCTGGTATACATGGTCCCCTCACCCCCCTATCCTGGTATGCATGGTCTCCTCACCCCAATCCTGATATGCATGCTCCCCTCACCCCAATACTGTATGCATGGTCCCCTTCCCCTATCCTGTATGCATGGTCCCCTCCCCCTATCCTGGTATGCATGGTCCCCTCACCTCCAATCTTGGAATGCATGGTCCCCTCACCCCAAATCCTGGCATGCATTGTCTCACCACCCAATCCTGGCATCCATGGTCCCCTCACACCCCCCAATCCTGGTATGCATGGTCCCATCACCCCCAATCCTGGAATGCATGGTCCCCTCACCCCCCCAATCCTGGCATGCATGGTCCCCTCACCCCCAATCCTGGCATTGCATGGTCCCTCGCCCCAATCCTGGTATGCATGGTCCCTCTCACCCCCCAATTCTGGTATGCATGGTCCCTCTCATCCCTATTGTAGGATGTTATGGTACCCCTTCATCCCCCAATCCTGGTATGCATGGTCTCCTCATCCCCAATCCTGGTACACATGGCACCCCTTACCTCCCAATTCTGATATGCATGATTCCCTCATCCCAAATCCTGGGATGCATGGTACCCCTCATCCCCCAATCCTGGTATGCATGGTCCTCTCAACCCCATCTTGGTATGCATGGTCCTCTCACCCCCCTATCCTGGTATGCATGGTTCTCTCACCCCCCTTTCCTTATGTGCATGGTCCTCTCACCCCCTTTCCTGGTATGCATGGTTCCCTCCCCCCCATCCTGGTATGCATGGTCCCCTCACCTCTCCAATCCTGGTATGCATGGTCCTCTCACTCATCCTATACCTGGTATGCATGGTCCCCTCATCCCCTAATCATGATATGCATGGTCATCTCACCCCCAATCCTGATATGCATGGTTCCCTCATCTCCCTATCCTTGTATGCATGGTCTCCTCACCCCCCTATCCTAGAATGCATGGTTCTCTCACCCCTATCCTGGTATGCATGGTCCCTCATCACCCCCAATCTTGGAATGCATGGTCCCCTCACCCCCCAATCCTGGTATGCATGGTCCCCCTCACCCCTCAATCCTGGTATGCATGGTCCCCTCACCTCTCAATCCAGGAATGCATAGTCCCCTCACCCCAATCCTGGTAATGCATGGTCCCTCACTCCCAATCCTGGTATGCATGGTCCCACACCCACCCCACAATCCTGGTATGCATGGTCCCCTCATCCCCAATCCTGTTATGCATGGCACACCCTTACCTCCAATTTTGGTATGCATGGTCACTTCAGCCCCAATCCTGGTAGTCATGGTCCCCCGGGCCCCTCATCCCCAATCCTGGAATGCATGGTCCCCCTCATCTCTATCGTAGGATATATGGTACCCCCTCACCGCCCAATCCTGGTCTGCATGGTCCCCTTATCCCCAATCCTGGTGTACATGGCACCCCTTACCTCCCAATTCTGGTATGCATGGGCCCCTCATCCCCCAATCCTGGTATGCATGGCCCCCTCACCCCCCAATCCTGTATGCATGATCCCCTACACCCCAATCTTGAATGCAGGTCCCCACATATTATGCATATCCCCAGCCATCTGGTATGAAGAGTCCCTCACTCCCAATCAGGAATGCATGTCACTCACAACATCCTGTATGCAGGTATATCCCATCCTGTATGCTGTCCCTTCCCCAATCTGGTATGATGGTCCCTCACCCGTACCTGGATGCTGCGTCTAGGCATCCCATTAATCCTGGATGCGGTCCCTATCGCAATATGGTTGCATGAGTCCCCTCATCCCATCTGGATATGAAGTCCCTCACCCAACATCGATTATGCTGTTCACTAGAACCCAATCCTGGAGATGCCAGGATCTTCCATACCCGTGCCTATCTGGGATATGGAGTCTCCCACTCAAACCGAATTGGTTATGCCTGAGGTCCTCTATCCAAATCCGGGTAGGAGTCCCGAGGAGTAATTTGCATATTCCATGCTATGGATAGGAAGAGTCTCCGCGAGTCTCAAGGACACTGGATTTGGGTGTGCGCTGAAAGGAGGACATGAGAACAGGGAGTCCCAGATAATTGCATATTCCCAGTGCCTTTGGATAAGTGAGAGTTCCCGACTCAAGACCAGGATTTTGCTGTTGCAGTGAAAGAGACATCAGTCAACCACGGGAGGAGTCCCCAGTAATAATTTGCATATTCCCAGGCCCCTCTGGTATGATGAGTCATCGCGAGCCTTAGGATCACTGGATTTGGCCTGTTCAGCTGTTCAACTGGAGCATCATCAACCAGTGGAGGATCCGATGGAGATAATTTGCATATTCCCATGCTTCTGGATAAGCTGGGTCCCTCCCCAGCTCAGGTAGCATGGTACCCTCATCATCCTGGTTGCATGTCCCTAACCGAGCAATCCATGATACAGCATGGATCCCTCAGCCCAATCTGAATGCATATCTCACCCCCACATTCTGGTATGCATGGTCTCTTCACCCCCAATCTGGTATGCATAGTCCTCACCCCTAAAACATCAGTAAACCAGGGGTGGAGTCCCGAGGAGATAATTTGCATATTCCCAGTGCCTTTGGGATAAGTGAAGAGTCTCCGCGAGCTCAAGGAACACTGGATTTTGGCTGTTGCAGCTGAAAGGAGGACATGAGTAAACCAGGGGATAGTCCCGAGGAGATAATTTGCATATTCCCAGTGCCTTTTGGGATAAGTGAAGAGTCTCCGCGAGCTCAAGGAACACTGGATTTTGGCTGTTGCAGCTGAAAGGAGGACATCAGTAAACCAGGGGAGGAGTCCCGAGGAGATAATTTGCATATTCCCAGTGCCTTCTGGGATAAGTGAAGAGTCTCCGCGAGCTCAAGGAACACTGGATTTTGGCTGTTGCAGCTGAAAGGAGGACATCAGTAAACCAGGGGAGGAGTCCCGAGGAGATAATTTGCATATTCCCAGTGCCTTCTGGGATAAGTGAAGAGTCTCCGCGAGCTCAAGGAACACTGGATTTTGGCTGTTGCAGCTGAAAGGAGGACATCAGTAAACCAGGGGAGGAGTCCCGAGGAGATAATTTGCATATTCCCAGTGCCTTCTGGATAAGTGAAGAGTCTCCGCGAGCTCAAGGAACACTGGATTTTGGCTGTTGCAGCTGAAAGGAGGACATCAGTAAACCAGGGGAGGAGTCCCGAGGAGATAATTTGCATATTCCCAGTGCCTTCTGGGATAAGTGAAGAGTCTCCGCGAGCTCAAGGAACACTGGATTTTGGCTGTTGCAGCTGAAAGGAGGACATCAGTAAACCAGGGGAGGAGTCCCGAGGAGATAATTTGCATATTCCCAGTGCCTTTTGGGATAAGTGAAGAGTCTCCGCGAGCTCAAGGAACACTGGATTTTGGCTGTTGCAGCTGAAAGGAGGACATGAGTAAACCAGGGGAGGAGTCCCGAGGAGATAATTTGCATATTCCCAGTGCCTTTGGGATAAGTGAAGAGTCTCCGCGAGCTCAAGGAACACTGGATTTTGGCTGTTGCAGCTGAAAGGAGGACATCAGTAAACCAGGGGAGGAGTCCCGAGGAGATAATTTGCATATTCCCAGTGCCTTCTGGGATAAGTGAAGAGTCTCCGCGAGCTCAAGGAACACTGGATTTTGGCTGTTGCAGCTGAAAGGAGGACATCAGTAAACCAGGGGAGGAGTCCCGAGGAGATAATTTGCATATTCCCAGTGCCTTCTGGGATAAGTGAAGAGTCTCCGCGAGCTCAAGGAACACTGGATTTTGGCTGTTGCAGCTGAAAGGAGGACATCAGTAAACCAGGGGAGGAGTCCCGAGGAGATAATTTGCATATTCCCAGTGCCTTTGGGATAAGTGAAGAGTCTCCGCGAGCTCAAGGAACACTGGATTTTGGCTGTTGCAGCTGAAAGGAGGACATCAGTAAACCAGGGAGGAGTCCCGAGGAGATAATTTGCATATTCCCAGTGCCTTCTGGGATAAGTGAAGAGTCTCCGCGAGCTCAAGGAACACTGGATTTTGGCTGTTGCAGCTGAAAGGAGGACATCAGTAAACCAGGGGAGGAGTCCCGAGGAGATAATTTGCATATTCCCAGTGCCTTCTGGGATAAGTGAAGAGTCTCCGCGAGCTCAAGGAACACTGGATTTTGGCTGTTGCAGGTGAAAGGAGGACATCAGCAAACCAGGGGAGGAGTCCCGAGGAGATAATTTGCATATTCCCAGTGCCTTCTGGGATAAGTGAAGAGTCTCCGCGAGCTCAAGGAACACTGGATTTTGGCTGTTGCAGTGAAACGGAGGAGAGTCCAGTAAATCCGGGTAGGAGGTCCCGTAGGCACGATATTGGCTTGCAGTCATTCCGAATACCTGATATGCATGGTCCCCTACCTCTATCCATTGGAATGCATGGTCCCCTACTCCCACCAATCTGGAATGCATGGTCCCTCACCCCCAATCCTGGTATGCATGGTCCCCTCACCCCTATCCTGGATGCATGGTCCCTCACCCCCAATCCTGGTATGCATGGTCCCTCACCCCCATCTGGATGCATGGTCCCCTCACCCCCCAATCCTGGTATGCATGGTCCCTCACCCCCAATCCTGGCATGCATGGTCCCCTCACCCCCAATCCTGGTATGCATGGTCCCTCACCCCCAATCCCGGATGCATGGTCCCTCTCATCCCAATTCGGTATGCATGGTCCCTCACCCCAATCTGGTATGCATGGTCCCTCATCCCATCTGGTAATGCATGGTCTCCCTCATCCCCAATCCTGGTATGCATGGTCTCCTCACCCATCCTGGTACATGGCCCCTACCCCCAATTCTGATATGCATGATTCCCTCATCCCAAATCCTGGATGCATGGTACCCTCATCCCCCAATCCTGGTATGCATGGTCCTCTCACCCCATCTTGGTAAGCATGGTCCTCTCACCCCTCTATCCTGGTAT
Organism: Oophaga sylvatica; assembly: GCA_033576555.1. Classification (NCBI taxonomy): domain Eukaryota; kingdom Metazoa; phylum Chordata; class Amphibia; order Anura; family Dendrobatidae; genus Oophaga; species Oophaga sylvatica. The sequence continues at coordinate 7,617 of JARQOD010004901.1, forward strand.
GCATGGTTCCTCTCACCCCCCTTTCCTTATGTGCATGGTCCTCTCACCCCCTTTCCTGGTATGCATGGTTCCTCCCCCATCCTGGTATGCATGGTCCCCTCACCTCTCCAATCCTGGTATGCATGGTCCTCTCACTCCCCTATCCTGGTATGCATGGTCCCCTCATCCCCAATCATGATATGCATGGTCATCTCACCCCCAATCCTGATATGCATGGTTCCCTCATCTCCCTATCCTTGTATGCATGGTCCCTCACCCCCCATCCTAGAATGCATGGTCCTCTCACCCCTATCCTGGTATGCATGGTCCCCTCACCCCCAATCTTGGAATGCATGGTCCCCTCACCCCCAATCCTGGTATGCATGGTCCCCATGCACCCCCAATCCTGGTATGCATGGTCCCCTCACCTCTCAATCCAGGATGCATAGTCCCCTCACCCCCAATCCTGGTATGCATGGTCCCCTCATCCCCAATCCTGGTATGCATGGTCCCATCACCCACCCACAATCCTGGTATGCATGGTCCCCCTCATCCCAATCTGTTATGCATGGCACCCCTTACCTCTCAATTCTGGTATGCATGGTCACTTCAGCCCCAATCCTGGTAGTCATGGTCCCCCTCATCCCTATCGTAGGATGTATGGTACCCCTCAACCCCCCAATCCTGGTATGCATGGTCCCCTACATCCCCAATCCTGGTATACATGGCTCCCCTCACTTCCCAATTCTGGTATGCATGGACCCCTCACCCCCATTCTAGTATGCATGGTCCCTCCTCATCCCTATCGTAGGATGTATGGACCCCTCACCCCTAATCCTGGTATGCATGGTCCCCTCACCCCCCAATCCTGGTAAGCATGGTCCTCCCACCCCCTATCCTGGTATGCATAGTCCTCTCACCCCCCTATCATGGTATGCATGGTCCTATCACCCCAATCCTGATATGCATGGTCCCTCTCCCCCCTATCCTTGTATGCATGGTCCCCTCACCCCCCTATCATGGTATGCATGGTCCCCTCCCCCAATCCTGATATGTATGGTTCCCTACACCCCAATCCTGATATGCATGGTCCCTCACCCCCTATTATGGTATGCATGGTCCCCTCACCCCCAATCCTGATATGCATGGTTACCACACACCCCTATCCTGGCATGCATGGTCCCCTCACCCCCTATCCTGGTATGTATGGTCCTCTCACACCCTTATCCTGTTATGCATGGTCCCCTCATCCTCCAATCCTTGTATGCATGGTCCCTCATCCCCCAATCCTGTATGCATGGTCTCTCACCCCCCAATCCTGATATGCATGGTCCCTCACCCCCTATTATGGTATGCATGGTCCCCTCACCCCCAATCCTGATATGCATGGTCCTCACTCCCTCTATCCTGGCATGCATGGTCCCCTCACCCCCTATCCTGGTATGCCTGGTCCCTCTTCCCCCAATCCTGGTATGCATGGTCCCCTCATCCCCCAATCCTGGTATGCATGGTCCCCTCACCCCCAATCCTGATATGCATGGTTCCCTCACCCCCAATCCTGGAATGCATGGTCCCCCCTCACTCTCATCGTAGGATGTATGGTACCCCCTCACCGCCCAATCCTGGTCTGCATGGTCCCCTTATCCCCAATCCTGGTGTACATGGCACCCTACCTCCCAATTCTGGTATGCATGGGCCCCTCATCCCCCAATCCTGGTATGCATGGCCCCCTCACCCCCAATCCTGTATGCATGGTCCCCTCACCCCCAATCTTGGAATGCATGGTCCCCTCACCCCCATTCTTGGTATGCATGGTCCCCTCAGCCCCCAATCCTGGTATGCATGGTCCCCTCACCTCCCAATCCAGGAATGCATAGTCCCCTCACCCCCAATCCTGGTATGCATGGTCATCTCATCCCCTTATCCTGGTATGCCTGGTCCCCTCTTCCCCCAATCCTGGTATGCCTGGTCCCCTCTCCCCCAATCCTGGTATGCATGGTCCCTCATCCCCCAATCCTGGTATGCATGGTCCCCTCACCCCCAATCCTGATATGCATGGTTCCCTCACCCCCAATCCTGGAATGTATGATCCTCTCACCCCCAATCCTGTTATGCATGGTCTCTTCACCCCAATCCTGGTATGCATGGTCCCCACTCATCTCTATCGTAGGATGTATGGTACCCCCTCACACCCCAATCCTGGTATGCATGGTCCTCTTATCCCCAATCCTGGTGTACATGGCACCCCTTACCTCCCAATTCTGATATGCATGGGCCCCTCATCCCCCAATCCTGGTATGCATGGCCCCCTCACCCCCCAATCCTGTATGCATGGTCCCCCCCCCCCAATCTGGAATGCATGGTCCCCTCACCCCCCATTCTTGGTATGCATGGTCCCTCAGCCCCCAATCCTGGTATGCATGGTCCCCTCACCTCCCAATCCAGGAATGCATAGTCCCCTCACCCCCAATCCTGGTATGCATGGTCATCTCATCCCCCTTATCCTGGTATGCCTGGTCCCCTCTTCCCCCAATCCTGGTATGCATGGTCCCCTCATCCCCCTATCCTGGTATGCATGGTCCTCTCATCCCCTTATCCTGGTATGCCTGGTCCCCTCTTCCCCAATCCTGGTATGCATGGTCCCCTCATCCCCCAATCCTGGTATGCATGGTCCCCTCACCCCCAATCCTGGAATGCATGGTCCCCCCTCATCTCTATCGTAGGATGTATGGTACCCCCTCACCGCCCAATCCTGGTCTGCATAGTCCCCTTATCCCCAATCCTGGTGTACATGGCACCCCTTACCTCCCAATTCTGGTATGCATGGGCCCCTCATCCCCCAATCCTGGTATTCATGGCCCCTCACCCCCCAGTCCTGTATGCATGATCCCCTCACCCCCAATCTTGGAATGCATGGTCCCCTCACCCCCCATTCTTGGTATGCATGGTCCCCTCAGCCCCCAATCCTGGTATGCATGGTCCCCTCACCTCCCAATCCAGGAATGCATAGTCCCCTCACCCCCAATCCTGGTATGCATGGTCATCTCATCCCCCTTATCCTGGTATGCCTGGTCCCCTCTTCCCCCAATCCTGGTATGCATGGTCCCCTCATCCCCCTATCCTGGTATGCATGGTCCTCTCATCCCCCTTATCCTGGTATGCCTGGTCCCCTCTTCCCCAATCCTGGTATGCATGGTCCCCTCATCCCCCAATCCTGGTATGCATGGTCCCCTCACCCCCAATCCTGATATACCTGGTTCCCTCACCCCCAATCCTGGAATGCATGATCCTCTCACCCCCCAATCCTGGTATGCATGGTCTCTTCACCCCCAATCCTGGTATGCATAGTCCCCTCACCCCCCAATCCTGGTATGCATGGTCCCCTCACCTCCCAATCCAGGAATGCATAGTCCCCTCACCCCCAATCCTGGTATGCCTGGTCCCTTCTTCCCCCAATCCTGGTATGCATGGTCCCCTCATCCCCCAATCCTGGTATGCATGGTCCCCTCACCCCCAATCCTGATATGCATGGTTCCCTCACCCCCAATCCTGGAATGCATGATCCCTTCACCCCCAATCCTGGTATGCATGGTCCCCTCACCCCCAATCCTGATATGCATGGTTCCCTCACCCCCAATCCTGGAATGCATGATCCTCTCACCCCCCAATCCTGGTATGCATGGTCTCTTCACCCCCAATCCTGGTATGCATAGTCCCCTCACCCCCCAATCCTGGTATGCATGGTCCCCTCTCATCTCTATCGTAGGATGTATGGTACCCCCTCACACCCCAATCCTGGTATGCATGGTCCTCTTATCCCCAATCCTGGTGTACATGGCACCCCTTACCTCCCAATTCTGATATGCATGGGCCCCTCATCCCCCAATCCTGGTATGCATGGCCCCCTCACCCCCCAATCTTGTATGCATGGTCCCCTCACCCCCAATCTTGGAATGCATGGTCCCCTCACCCCCAATCCTGGTATGCATGGTCCCCTCACCCCCCAATCCTGGTATGCATGGTCCCCTCACCTCCCAATCCAGGAATGCATAGTCCCCTCACCCCCAATCCTGGTATGCATGGTCCTCTCATCCCCCTTATCCTGGTATGCCTGGTCCCCTCTTCACCCAATCCTGGTATGCATGGTCCCCTCATCCCCCAATCCTGGTATGCATGGTCCCCTCACCCCCAATCCTGATATGCATGGTTCCCTCACCCCCAATCCTGGAATGCATGATCCCCTCACCCCCCAATCCTGGTATGCATGGTCTCTTCACCCCCAATCCTGGTATGCATGGTCCCCTCATCCACCAATCCTGGTATGCATGGTCCCCCCTCATCTCTATCGTAGGATGTATGGTACCCCCTCACCCCTCAATCCTGGTATGCATGGTCCCCTTATCCCCAATCCTGGTGTACATTGCACCCCTTACCTCCCAATTCTGGTATGCATGGGCCCCTCATCCCCCAAATCCTGGTATGCATGGCCCCCTCACCCCCCAATCCTGTATGCATGGTCCCCTCACCCCTAATCTTGGAATACATGGTCCCCTCACCCACCAATCCTGGTATGCATGGTCCCCTCACCCCCCAATCCTGGTATGCATGGTCCCCTCACCTCCCAATCCAGTAATGCATAGTCCACTCACCCCCAATCCTGGTATGCATGGTCCCCTCACCCCCAATCCTGGTATGCATGGTCCCATCACCCACCCCCCAATCCTGGTATGCATGGTCCCCTCATCCCCAATCCTGTTATGCATGGCACCCCTTACCACTCAATTCTGGTATGCATGGTCCCTTCAGCCCCAATCCTGGTAGTTATGGTCCCCCCTCATCCCTATCGTAGAATGTATGGTACCCCCTCAACCCCCCAATCCTGGTATGCATGGTCCCCTCATCCCCAATCCTGGTATACATGTGTGTAGCCCAGCTGCGCTCTGGAGCCACATGTTACCCTGGAGGATGTACAAAAGGTAACCCACGAAACAACCTGATATGCATTCACACTTCACATTTCCCTGGTGCCACCAGAGGGAGCCCTTGGAGAGTATGCAGGTATATAAGGGTGTGGAGAGATGAGCAGTGAGTTCTAGTCTTGTCAGATAGACTGTGAGAGAGGTTCCAGTCAGATCAGATTCTGAGATCAGATTAGCCTGAGAGCTAAAGAGATCAGTCAGATTGTGAGAGACGGACAAGCTAGTTACCTCAGATGAGCTGAGAGGGAAAGACTAGCCGGAGAGAGAGAGACTTATTTGAAAGCCTGAAGACTTCAGCATATACTCCGCTTACTTCGTGGAGTCCAGTAGTAGTGGGTCGGATTGCCACTTAGTCTGGTCAAAGTTGAGTCCACTGAGAGTACCTTCAGTGAGCGTTTCAGTGAGTTAAGTGTGCCGACGTTTGGAGAGCGGTGAAGATAAGGAAAGCTGACATCTACTGCTAGTTGTGTTTATGTTAAAGGTGTGAGTAGGACGAAAGGCAAGTGGAAGATTTGAGAGAGAGCTTCAGAGGTTGACACAGCATTGATCGCTTACCTCTGCTCTGCACTACCGGACACCGGGTCCGAGCTTGCTAGCATCTTCAGGACTAGTAGGAGAAACCGGAGACCCTGTTGGACTTTAGGTCGCAGGGGCCCAACAGTGCTGATACGTAACCGGGGTCAGGAAGAACAGGAGTCTGGCAGGGCCCTGCACACAGAGACTTAGTTCTTTCCAAGAGAAGGCTCCACCACAAGGTCAGCCGGGCGTAGCTGAGAAGACGGAGTTAGACTTTGTTCTATACAAGTCAGAAACTCACACACATAAAGAAGTAAGGAGGTCCTACACCTACTCAGTGGGATTACTGGATGTGCATCCTCCTCCCTGACAGCTTCCCAGGACGTGCCTGCATCTATACCATCAGTAAAGGTACAGAAAGAGACTTTCTTGTGTGTGTCTGCCTTATTGATCCTGCACCCCTACACCGCCATATACCCTGAGGGACCAGTCTTGCCTGTGGGAGACTTAACACCTTGCTGCCCAGTAACAACCCCTCAGAGGATCTACCCTGCAGCGCTGGTCATCCTGACCAGGAACCACAGGTGGCGTCACGAACATTTCTACAAATCTACAATCCCCTGTAAATATCCCCCTTTTCAGTGAGTGCCCAGGGCCACGGACCGAGCTGCGCTAACCGTGACATCCCCCATTGAAGTGAACGGGCTCGGTGCAGAGTACCCCACAAGCCCTGGCCGTGCGACTCACATGGCTCCCCTCAACTCCAAATTCTGGTATGTATGGACTCCTCATCCCCATTCCTAGTATGCATGGTCCCTCCTCATCCCTATCGTAGGATGTATGGTACCCCCTCACCCCCAATCCTGGTATGCATGGTCCCCTCACCCCCCCATCCTGGTAAGCATGGTCCTCCCACCCCCTATCCTGATATGCATAGTCCTCTCACCCCCTATCATGGTATGCATGGTCCTCTCACCCCCAATCCTGATATGCATGGTCCCCTCGCCCCCCTATCCTGGTATGCATGGTCCCTTCACCCCCCTATTCTGGTATGCATGGTCCCCTCACCCCCCTATCATGGTATGCATGGTCCCTCACCCCCAATCCTGATATGAATGGTCCCCTCATCCCCCTATTATGGTATGCATGGTCCCCTCACCCCCAATCCTGATATGCATGGTTCCCACACACCTCTATCCTGGCATGCATGGTCCCCTCACCCCCCTATCCTGGTATGCATGGTTCTCTCACACCCCTTATCCTGTTATGCATGGTCCCCTCATCCTCCAATCCTTGTATGCATGGTCCCCTCACCTCCCAATCCTGGTATGCATGGTCCTCTCACCCCCAAACCTGATATGCATGGTTCCCTCAACACCAATCCTGGAATGCATGGTCCCCTCACCCCCCAATCCTGGTATGCATGGTCCCTTCACCCCCAATCCTGGTATGCATGGTCCCCTCACCCCCCAATCCTGGTTTGCATGGTCCCCCCTCATCCCTGTCGTAGGATGTATGGTACCCCCTCACCCCCCAATTCTGGTATGCATGGTCCCTCATCCACAATCCTGGTATATATGGCACCCCTTACCTCCCAATCCTGGTATGCATGGTCCCCTCACAACCCAATCCTGGTATGCACGGTCCTGTCACCCCCCTATCATGGTATGCATGGTCCTCACCCCCAATCCTGATATGCATGGTCCCCTCACCCCCCTATCCTGGTATACATGTTTCCGTCACCCCTCTATCATGGTATGCATAGTTCCCTCACCCCCTAATCATGATATGTATGGTTCCCTCACCCCCCAATCCTGATATGCATGGTCCCCTCACCCCCTATTATGGTATGCATGGTCCCCTCACCCCCAATCCTGACATGCATGGTTCCCACTCCCTCTATCCTGGCATGCATGGTCCCCTCACCCCTATCCTGGTATGCATGGTCCTCTCATCCCCCTTATCCTGGTATGCCTAGTCCCCTCTTCCCCCAATCCTGGTATGCATGGTCCCCTCATCCCCCAATCCTGGTATGCATGGTCCCCTCACTCCCAATCCTGATATGCATGGTTCCCTCACCCCCAATCCTGGAATGCATGATCCCCTCACCCCCCAATCCTGGTATGCATGGTCTCTTCACCCCCAATCCTGGTATGCATGGTCCCCCCTCATCTCTATCGTAGGATGTATGGTACCCCCTCACCCCCCAATTCTGGTATGCATGGTGCCCTTATCCCCAATCCTGGTGTACATGGCACCCCTTACCTCCCAATTCTGGTATGCATGGGCCCCTCATCCCCCAATCCTGGTATGCATGGCCCCCTCACCCCCCAATCCTGTATGCATGGTCCCCTCACCCCCAATCTTGGAATGCATGGTACCCTCACCCCCCAATCCTGGTGTGCATGGTCCCCTTACCCCCCCAATCCTGGTATGCATGGTCCCCTCACCTCCCAATCCAGGAATTCATAGTCTCCTCACCCCCAATCCTGGTATGCATTGTCCCCTCACCCCCCAATCCTGGTATGCATGGTCCCCTCACCTCCCAATCCAGGAATGCATAGTCCCCTCACCCCCAATCCTGGTATGCATGGTCCTCTCATCCCCCTTATCCTGGTATGCCTGGTCCCCTCTTCACCCAATCCTGGTATGCATGGTCCCCTCATCCCCCAATCCTGGTATGCATGGTCCCCTCACCCCCAATCCTGATATGCATGGTTCCCTCACCCCCAATCCTGGAATGCATGATCCCCTCACCCCCCAATCCTGGTATGCATGGTCTCTTCACCCCCAATCCTGGTATGCATGGTCCCCTCATCCACCAATCCTGGTATGCATGGTCCCCCCTCATCTCTATCGTAGGATGTATGGTACCCCCTCACCCCTCAATCCTGGTATGCATGGTCCCCTTATCCCCAATCCTGGTGTACATTGCACCCCTTACCTCCCAATTCTGGTATGCATGGGCCCCTCATCCCCCAAATCCTGGTATGCATGGCCCCCTCACCCCCCAATCCTGTATGCATGGTCCCCTCACCCCTAATCTTGGAATACATGGTCCCCTCACCCACCAATCCTGGTATGCATGGTCCCCTCACCCCCCAATCCTGGTATGCATGGTCCCCTCACCTCCCAATCCAGTAATGCATAGTCCACTCACCCCCAATCCTGGTATGCATGGTCCCCTCACCCCCAATCCTGGTATGCATGGTCCCATCACCCACCCCCCAATCCTGGTATGCATGGTCCCCTCATCCCCAATCCTGTTATGCATGGCACCCCTTACCACTCAATTCTGGTATGCATGGTCCCTTCAGCCCCAATCCTGGTAGTTATGGTCCCCCCTCATCCCTATCGTAGAATGTATGGTACCCCCTCAACCCCCCAATCCTGGTATGCATGGTCCCCTCATCCCCAATCCTGGTATACATGTGTGTAGCCCAGCTGCGCTCTGGAGCCACATGTTACCCTGGAGGATGTACAAAAGGTAACCCACGAAACAACCTGATATGCATTCACACTTCACATTTCCCTGGTGCCACCAGAGGGAGCCCTTGGAGAGTATGCAGGTATATAAGGGTGTGGAGAGATGAGCAGTGAGTTCTAGTCTTGTCAGATAGACTGTGAGAGAGGTTCCAGTCAGATCAGATTCTGAGATCAGATTAGCCTGAGAGCTAAAGAGATCAGTCAGATTGTGAGAGACGGACAAGCTAGTTACCTCAGATGAGCTGAGAGGGAAAGACTAGCCGGAGAGAGAGAGACTTATTTGAAAGCCTGAAGACTTCAGCATATACTCCGCTTACTTCGTGGAGTCCAGTAGTAGTGGGTCGGATTGCCACTTAGTCTGGTCAAAGTTGAGTCCACTGAGAGTACCTTCAGTGAGCGTTTCAGTGAGTTAAGTGTGCCGACGTTTGGAGAGCGGTGAAGATAAGGAAAGCTGACATCTACTGCTAGTTGTGTTTATGTTAAAGGTGTGAGTAGGACGAAAGGCAAGTGGAAGATTTGAGAGAGAGCTTCAGAGGTTGACACAGCATTGATCGCTTACCTCTGCTCTGCACTACCGGACACCGGGTCCGAGCTTGCTAGCATCTTCAGGACTAGTAGGAGAAACCGGAGACCCTGTTGGACTTTAGGTCGCAGGGGCCCAACAGTGCTGATACGTAACCGGGGTCAGGAAGAACAGGAGTCTGGCAGGGCCCTGCACACAGAGACTTAGTTCTTTCCAAGAGAAGGCTCCACCACAAGGTCAGCCGGGCGTAGCTGAGAAGACGGAGTTAGACTTTGTTCTATACAAGTCAGAAACTCACACACATAAAGAAGTAAGGAGGTCCTACACCTACTCAGTGGGATTACTGGATGTGCATCCTCCTCCCTGACAGCTTCCCAGGACGTGCCTGCATCTATACCATCAGTAAAGGTACAGAAAGAGACTTTCTTGTGTGTGTCTGCCTTATTGATCCTGCACCCCTACACCGCCATATACCCTGAGGGACCAGTCTTGCCTGTGGGAGACTTAACACCTTGCTGCCCAGTAACAACCCCTCAGAGGATCTACCCTGCAGCGCTGGTCATCCTGACCAGGAACCACAGGTGGCGTCACGAACATTTCTACAAATCTACAATCCCCTGTAAATATCCCCCTTTTCAGTGAGTGCCCAGGGCCACGGACCGAGCTGCGCTAACCGTGACATCCCCCATTGAAGTGAACGGGCTCGGTGCAGAGTACCCCACAAGCCCTGGCCGTGCGACTCACATGGCTCCCCTCAACTCCAAATTCTGGTATGTATGGACTCCTCATCCCCATTCCTAGTATGCATGGTCCCTCCTCATCCCTATCGTAGGATGTATGGTACCCCCTCACCCCCAATCCTGGTATGCATGGTCCCCTCACCCCCCCATCCTGGTAAGCATGGTCCTCCCACCCCCTATCCTGATATGCATAGTCCTCTCACCCCCTATCATGGTATGCATGGTCCTCTCACCCCCAATCCTGATATGCATGGTCCCCTCGCCCCCCTATCCTGGTATGCATGGTCCCTTCACCCCCCTATTCTGGTATGCATGGTCCCCTCACCCCCCTATCATGGTATGCATGGTCCCTCACCCCCAATCCTGATATGAATGGTCCCCTCATCCCCCTATTATGGTATGCATGGTCCCCTCACCCCCAATCCTGATATGCATGGTTCCCACACACCTCTATCCTGGCATGCATGGTCCCCTCACCCCCCTATCCTGGTATGCATGGTTCTCTCACTCCCCTTATCCTGTTATGCATGGTCCCCTCATCCTCCAATCCTTGTATGCATGGTCCCCTCACCTCCCAATCCTGGTATGCATGGTCCTCTCACCCCCCAAACCTGATATGCATGGTTCCCTCAACACCAATCCTGGAATGCATGGTCCCCTCACCCCCCAATCCTGGTATGCATGGTCCCTTCACCCCCAATCCTGGTTTGCATGGTCCCCTCACCCCCCAATCCTGGTTTGCATGGTCCCCCCTCATCCCTGTCGTAGGATGTATGGTACCCCCTCACCCCCCAATTCTGGTATGCATGGTCCCCTCATCCACAATCCTGGTATATATGGCACCCCTTACCTCCCAATCCTGGTATGCATGGTCCCCTCACAACCCAATCCTGGTATGCACGGTCCTGTCACCCCCCTATCATGGTATGCATGGTCCTCACCCCAATCCTGATATGCATGGTCCCCCTCACCCCCCTATCCTGGTATACATGGTCCCGTCACCCTCTATCATGGTATGCATAGTTCCCTCACCCCCTAATCATGATATGTATGGTTCCCTCACCCCCAATCCTGATATGCATGTTCCACTCACCCCCTATTATGGTATGCATGGTCCCCTCACCCCCAATCCTGACATGCATGGTTCCCACTCCCTCTATCCTGGCATGCATGGTCCCCTCACCCCCTATCCTGGTATGCATGGTTCCTCTCAACCCCTTATCTGGTATGCCTAGTCCCTCTCTTCCCCAATCCTGGTATGCATGGTCCCCTCATCCCCCAATCTGGTATGCATGGTCCCCTCACTTCCCAATCCCTGATATGCATGGTTCCCCTCACCCCCAATCCTGGATGCATGATCCCTCACCCCCAATCCTGGTATGCATGGTCTCTTCACCCCAATCCTGGTATGCATGGTCCCCCTCATCTCAAATCGTGGATGTATGGTACCCCTCACCCCCAATTCTGGTATGCATGGTGCCCTTCCCCAATCCTGGTGTACATGCACCCCTTACCTCCCAATTCCTGGTATGCATGGGCCCTCATCCCCCAATCCTGGTATGCATGGCCCCCTCACCCCCCATCCTGTATGCATGGTCCCCCTCACCCCCAATCTTGGAATGCATGGTACCCTCACCCCCAATCCTGGTGTGCATGGTCCCCTTACCCCCAATCCTGGTATGCATGGTCCCCTCACTCCCAATCCGGGAAATTTCATAGTCTCCCTCACCCCCAATCCTGTATGCATTGTCCCCTCACCCCCCAATCCTGGAATGCATGGTCCCATCACCCAACCCCCCAATCCTGGTATGCATGGTCCCCTCATCCCCAATCCTGTTATGCATGGCACCCTTACCTCTCAAGTTCTGGTATGCATGGTCCCTTCAGCCCCAATCCTGGTAGTCATGGTCCCCCCTCATCCCTATCGTAGGATGTCATGGTACCCCTCAACCCCCCAATCCTGGTATGCATGGTCCCCTCATCTCCAATCCGGGTATACATGGCACCCTCACCTCCATTCTGGTATGCATGGACCCCTCATCCCATTCCTAGTATCATGGTCCCCCTCATCCCTATCGTAGGATGTATGGTACCCCCCTCACCCCCAATCCTGGTATGCATGGTCCCCTCACCCCAATCCTGGTAAGCATGGTCCTCCCACCCCCCCCTATCCTGTATGCATAGTCCTCTCACCCCCTATCAGGTATGCATGGTCTCTCACCCCCAATCCTGTATGCATGGTCCCCTCCCCCCCAATCCTGATAGCATGGTTCCCACCACCCCTATCCTGTATGCATGTCCTCTCACCCCCTATCCTGTTATGCATGGTCCCCTCATCCCCAACCCTTTGTATGCATGGTCCCCTCACCCCCAATCCTGATATGCATGGTTCCCACAACCCCTATCCTGGTATGCATGGTCCTCTCACACCCCTTATCCTGTTATGCACGGTCCCCTCATCCTCCAATCCTTGTATGCATGGTCCCCTCACCCCCAATCCTGGTATGCATGGTCCTCTCACCCCCCCAATCCTGATATGCATGGTTCCCTCACCCCCAATCCTGGAATGCATGGTCCCCTCACCCCCCAATCCTGGTATGCATGGTCCCTTCACCCCCCAATCCTGGTATGCATGGTCCCCTCACCCCCCAATCCTGGTATGCATGGTCCCCTCACCTCCCAATCCAGGAATGCATAGTCCCCTCACCCCCAATCCTGGTATGCATGGTCCCCTCACCCCCAATCCTGGTATGCATGGTCCCATCACCCACCCCCCAATCCTGGTATGCATGGTCCCCTCATCCCCAATCCTGTTATGCATGGCACCCCTTACCACTCAATTCTGGTATGCATGGTCCCTTCAGCCCCAATCCTGGTAGTCATGGTCCCCCCTCATCCCTATCGTAGAATGTATGGTACCCCTCAACCCCCCAATCCTGGTATGCATGGTCCCCTCATCCCCAATCCTGGTATACATGTGTGTAGCCCAGCTGCGCTCTGGAGCCACATGTTACCCTGGAGGATGTACAAAAGGTAACCCACGAAACAACCTGATATGCATTCACACTTCACATTTCCCTGGTGCCACCAGAGGGAGCCCTTGGAGAGTACGCAGGTATATAAGGGTGTGGAGAGATGAGCAGTGAGTTCTAGTCTTGTCAGATAGACTGTGAGAGAGGTTCCAGTCAGATCAGATTCTGAGATCAGATTAGCCTGAGAGCTAAAGAGATCAGTCAGATTGTGAGAGACGGACAAGCTAGTTACCTCAGATGAGCTGAGAGGGAAAGACTAGCCGGAGAGAGAGAGACTTATTTGAAAGCCTGAAGACTTCAGCATATACTCCGCTTACTTCGTGGAGTCCAGTAGTAGTGGGTCGGATTGCCACTTAGTCTGGTCAAAGTTGAGTCCACTGAGAGTACCTTCAGTGAGCGTTTCAGTGAGTTAAGCGTGCCGACGCTTGGAGAGCGGTGAAGATAAGGAAAGCTGACATCTACTGCTAGTTGTGTTTATGTTAAAGGTGTGAGTAGGACGAAAGGCAAGTGGAAGATTTGAGAGAGAGCTTCAGAGGTTGACACAGCATTGATCGCTTACCTCTGCTCTGCACTACCGGACACCGGGTCCGAGCTTGCTAGCATCTTCAGGACTAGTAGGAGAAACCGGAGACCCTGTTGGACTTTAGGTCGCAGGGGCCCAACAGTGCTGATACGTAACCGGGGTCAGGACGAACAGGAGTGTGGCAGGGCCCTGCACACAGAGACTTAGTTCTTTCCACGAGAAGGCTCCACCACAAGGTCAGCCGGGCGTAGCTGAGAAGACGGAGTTAGACTTTGTTCTATACAAGTCAGAAACTCACACACATAAAGAAGTAAGGAGGTCCTACACCTACTCAGTGGGATTACTGGATGTGCATCCTCCTCCCTGACAGCTTCCCAGGACGTGACTGCATCTATACCATCAGTAAAGGTACAGAAAGAGACTTTCTTGTGTGTGTCTGCCTTATTGATCCTGCACCCCTACACCGCCATTTACCGTGAGGGACCAGTCTTGCCTGTGGGAGACTTAACACCTTGCTGCCCAGTAACAACCCCTCAGAGGATCTACCCTGCAGCGCTGGTCATCCTGACCAGGAACCACAGGTGGCGTCACGAACATTTCTACAAATCTACAATCCCCTGTAAATATCCCCCTTTTCAGTGAGTGCCCTGGGCCACGGACCGAGCTGCGCTAACCGTGACATCCCCCATTGAAGTGAACGGGCTCGGTGCAGAGTACCCCACAAGCCCTTGCCGTGCGACTCACATGGCTCCCCTCACCTCCCAATTCTGGTATGCATGGACCCCTCATCCCCATTCCTAGTATGCATGGTCCCTCCTCATCCCTATCGTAGGATGTATGGTACCCCCTCACCCCCAATCCTGGTATGTATGGTCCCCTCACCCCCAATCCTGGTAAGCATGGTCCTCCCACCCCCTATCCTGATATGCATAGTCCTCTCACCCCCCTATCATGGTATGCATGGTCCTCTCACCCCCAATCCTGATATGCATGGTCCCCTCGCCCCCCTATCCTGGTATGCATGGTCCCTTCACCCCCCTATTCTGGTATGCATGGTCCCCTCACCCCCCTATCATGGTATGCATGGTCCCTCACCCCCAATCCTGATATGCATGGTCCCCTCACCCCCCTATTATGGTATGCATGGTCCCCTCACCCCCAATCCTGATATGCATGGTTCCCACACACCTCTATCCTGGCATGCATGGTCCCCTCAACCCCCTATCCTGGTATGCATGGTTCTCTCACACCCCTTATCCTGTTATGCATGGTCCCCTCATCCTCCAATCCTTGTATGCATGGTCCCCTCACCCCCCAATCCTGGTATGCATGGTCCTCTCACCCCCCAAACCTGATATGCATGGTTCCCTCAACCCCAATTCCTGGAATGCATGGTCCCCTCACCCCCCAATCCTGGTATGCATGGTCCCTTCACCCCCAATCCTGGTATGCATGGTCCCCTCACCCCCCAATCCTGGTTTGCATGGTCCCCCCTCATCCCTGTCGAAGGATGTATGGTACCCCCTCACCCCCAAATCCTGGTATGCATGGTCCCCTCATCCCCAATCCTGGTATATATGGCACCCCTTATCTCCCAATCCTGGTATGCATGGTCCCCTCACAACCCAATCCTGGTATGCACGGTCCTGTCACCCCCCTATCATGGTATGCATGGTCCCTTCACCCCCCTATTCTGGTATGCATGGTCCCCTCACCCCCCTATCATGGTATGCATGGTCCCTCACCCCCAATCCTGATATGCATGGTCCCCTCACCCCCCTATTATGGTATGCATGGTCCCCTCACCCCCAATCCTGATATGCATGGTTCCCACACACCTCTATCCTGGCATGCATGGTCCCCTCACCCCCCTATCCTGGTATGCATGGTTCTCTCACACCCCTTATCCTGTTATGCATGGTCCCCTCATCCTCAAATCCTGTATGCATGGTCCCCTCACCCCCCAATCCTGGTATGCATGGTCCTCTCACCCCCCAAACCTGATATGCATGGTTCCCTCAACCCCAATCCTGGAATGCATGGTCCCCTCACCCCCCAATCCTGGTATGCATGGTCCCTTCACCCCCAATCCTGGTATGCATGGTCCCCTCACCCCCCAATCCTGGTTTGCATGGTCCCCCCTCATCCCTGTCGAAGGATGTATGGTACCCCCTCACCCCCAAATCCTGGTATGCATGGTCCCCTCATCCCCAATCCTGGTATATATGGCACTCCTTGTCTCCCAATCCTGGTATGCATGGTCCCCTCACAACCCAATCCTGGTATGCACGGTCCTGTCACCCCCCTATCATGGTATGCATGGTCCTCACCCCCAATCCTGATATGCAAGGTCCCCTCACCCCCCTATCCTGGTATACATGGTCCCTTCACCCCTCTATCATGGTATGCATAGTCCCCTCACCCCCAATCATGATATGTATGGTTCCCTCGCCCCCCAATCCTGATATGCATGGTCCCCTCACCCCCTATTATGGTATGCATGGTCCCCTCACCCCCAATCCTGATATGCATGGTTCCCACTCCCTCTATCCTGGCATGCATGGTCCCCTCACCCCCTATCCTGGTATGCATGGCCTCTCATCCCCCTTATCCTGGTATGCCTAGTCCCCTCTTCCCCCAATCCTGGTATGCATGGTCCCCTCATCCCCCAATCCTGGTATGCATGGTCCCCTCACTCCCAATCCTGATATGCATGGTTCCCTCACCCCCAATCCTGGAATGCATGATCCCCTCACCCCCCAATCCTGGTATGCATGGTCTCTTCACCCCCAATCCTGGTATGCATGGTCCCCCCCATCTCTATCGTAGGATGTATGGTACCCCCTCACCCCCCAATTCTGGTATGCATGGTCCCCTTATCCCCAATCCTGGTGTACATGGCACCCCTTACCTCCCAATTCTGGTATGCATGGGCCCCTCATCCCCAATCCTGGTATGCATGGCCCCCTCACCCCCCAATCCTGTATGCATGGTCCCCTCACCCCCAATCTTGGAATGCATGGTACCCTCACCCCCCAATCCTGGTGTGCATGGTCCCCTCACCCCCCCAATCCTGGTATGCATGGTTCCCTCACCTCCCAATCCAGAATTCATAGTCTCCTCACCCCAATCCTGGTATGCATTGTCCCCTCACCCCCCAATCCTGGTATGCATGGTCCATCACCCACCCCCCAATCCTGGTATGCATGGTCCCCTCATCGCCAATCCTGTTATGCATGGCAACCCTTACCTCTCAGTTCTGGTATGCATGGTCCCTTCAGCCCCAATCCTGGTAGTCATGGTCCCCCCTCATCCCTATCGTAGGATGTATGGTACCCCATCAACCCCCCAATCCTGGTATGCATGGTCCCCTCATCTCCAATCCTGTTATACATGGCTCCCCTCACCTCCCAATTCTGGTATGCATGGACCTCTCATCCCTATTCCTAGTATGCATGGTCCCTCCTCATCCCTATCGTAGGATGTATGGTACCCCCTCACCCCCAATCCTGGTATGCATGGTCCCCTCACCCCCCAATCCTGGTAAGCATGGTCCTCCCACCCCTATCCTTGTATGCATAGTCCTCTCACCCCCCTATTATGGTATGCATGGTCTTCTCACCCCCAATCCTGATATGCATGGTCCCCTCTCCCCCTATTATGGTATGCATGGTCCCCTCACCCCCAATCCTGATATGCATGGTTCCCACACACCCCTATCCTGGTATGCATGGTCCTCTCACACCCCTTATCCTGTTATGCACGGTCCCCTCATCCTCCAATCCTTGTATGCATGGTCCCCTCACCCCCCAATCCTGGTATGCATGGTCCTCTCACCACCCCAATCCTGATATGCATGGTTCCCTCACCCCCAATCCTGGAATGCATGGTCCACTCACCCCCCAATCCGGGTATGCATGGTCCCTTCACCCCCAATCCTGGTATGCATGGTCCCGTCCCCCCCAAACCTGGTATGCATGGTCCCCTCACCTCCCAATCCAGGAATGCATAGTCCCCTCACCCCCAATCCTGGTATGCATGGTCCCTCACCCCAATCCTGGTATGCATGGTCCCCTCATCCCCAATCCTGGTATACATGTGTGTAGCCCAGCTGCGCTCTGGAGCCACATGTTACCCTGGAGGATGTACAAAAGGTAACCCACGAAACAACCTGATATGCATTCACACTTCACATTTCCCTGGTGCCACCAGAGGGAGCCCTTGGAGAGTACGCAGGTATATAAGGGTGTGGAGAGATAAGCAGTGAGTTCTAGTCTTGTCAGATAGACTGTGAGAGAGGTTCCAGTCAGATCAGATTCTGAGATCAGATTAGCCTGAGAGCTAAAGAGATAAGTCAGATTGTGAGAGACGGACAAGCTAGTTACCTCAGATGAGCTGAGAGGGAAAGACTAGCCGGAGAGAGAGAGACTTATTTGAAAGCCTGAAGACTTCAGCATATACTCCGCTTACTTCGTGGAGTCCAGTAGTAGTGGGTCGGATTGCCACTTAGTCTGGTCAAAGTTGAGTCCACTGAGAGTACCTTCAGTGAGCGTTTCAGTGAGTTAAGCGTGCTGACGCTTGGAGAGCGGTGAAGATAAGGAAAGCTGACATCTACTGCTAGTTGTGTTTATGTTAAAGGTGTGAGTAGGACGAAAGGCAAGTGGAAGATTTGAGAGAGAGCTTCAGAGGTTGACACAGCATTGATCGCTTACCTCTGCTCTGCACTACCGGACACCGGGTCCGAGCTTGCTAGCATCTTCAGGACTAGTAGGAGAAACCGGAGACCCTGTTGGACTTTAGGTCGCAGGGGCCCAACAGTGCTGATACGTAACCGGGGTCAGGAAGAACAGGACTGTGGCAGGGCCCTGCACACAGAGACTTAGTTCTTTCCAAGAGAAGGCTCCACCACAAGGTCAGCCGGGCGTAGCTGAGAAGACGGAGTTAGACTTTGTTCTATACAAGTCAGAAACTCACACACATAAAGAAGTAAGGAGGTCCTACACCTACTCAGTGGGATTACTGGATGTGCATCCTCCTCCCTGACAGCTTCCCAGGACGTGCCTGCATCTATACCATCAGTAAAGGTACAGAAAGAGACTTTCTTGTGTGTGTCTGCCTTATTGATCTTGCACCCCTACACCGCCATATACCCTGAGGGACCAGTCTTGCCTGTGGGAGACTTAACACCTTGCTGCCCAGTAACAACCCCTCAGATGATCTACCCTGCAGCGC
Source organism: Oophaga sylvatica (assembly GCA_033576555.1). NCBI lineage: Eukaryota > Metazoa > Chordata > Amphibia > Anura > Dendrobatidae > Oophaga > Oophaga sylvatica. The sequence goes on from JARQOD010004901.1 coordinate 26,627, forward strand.
TGGTCATCCTGACCAGGAACCACAGGTGGCGTCACGAACATTTCTACAAATCTACAATCCCCTGTAAATATCCCCCTTTTCAGTGAGTGCCCAGGGCCACGGACCGAGCTGCGCTAACCGTGACATCCCCCATTGAAGTGAACGGGCTCGGTGCAGAGTACCCCACAAGCCCTTGCCGTGCGACTCACATGGCTCCCTCACCTGCCAATTTTGGTATGCATGGACCCCTCATCCCCATTCCTAGTATGCATGGTCCCTCCTCATTCCTATCGTAGGATGTATGGTACCCCCTCACCCCCAATCCTGGTATGCATGGTCCCCTCACCCTCCAATCCTGGTAAGCATGGTCCTCCCACCCCCTATCCTGATATGCATAGTCCTCTCACCCCCCTATCATGGTATGCATGGTCCTCTCACCCCCAATCCTGATATGTATGGTCCCCTCGCCCCCCTATCCGGGTATGCATGGTCGCTTCACCCCCCTATTCTGGTATGCATGGTCCCCTCACCCCCCTATCATGGTATGCATGGTCCCTCACCCCCAATCCTGATATGCATGGTCCCCTCACCCCCCTATTATGGTATGCATGGTCCCCTCACCCCCAATCCTGATATGCATGGTTCCCACACACCTCTATCCTGGCATGCATGGTCCCCTCACTCCCCTATCCTGGTATGCATGGTTCTCTCACACCCCTTATCCTGTTATGCATGGTCCCCTCATCCTCCAATCCTTGTATGCATGGTCCCCTCACCCCCAATCCTGGTATGCATGGTCCTCTCACCCCCCAAACCTGATATGCATGGTTCCCTCAACCCCAATCCTGGAATGCATGGTCCCCTCACCCCCAATCCTGGTATGCATGGTCCCTTCACCCCCAATCCTGGTATGCGTGGTCCCCTCACCCCCCAATCCTGGTTTGCATGGTCCCCCCTCATCCCTGTCGAAGGATGTATGGTACCCACTCACCCCCCAATCCTGGTATGCATGGTCCCCTCATCCCTGATCCTGGTATATATGGCACCCCTTACCTCCGAATCCTGGTATGCATAGTCCCCTCACAACCCAATCCTGGTATGCACGGTCCTGTCACCCCCCTATCATGGTATGCATGGTCCTCACCCCCAATCCTGATATGCATGGTCCCCTCACCCCCCTATCCTGGTATACATGGTCCCTTCACCCCTCTATCATGGTATGCATAGTCCCCTCACCCCCAATCATGATATGTATGGTTCCCTCACCCCCAATCCTGATATGCATGGTCCCCTCACCCCCTATTATGGTATGCATGGTCCCCTCACCCCCAATCCTGATATGCATGGTTCCCACTCCCTCTATCCTGGCATGCATGGTCCCCTCACCCCCTATCCTGGTATGCATGGTCCTCTCATCCCCCTTATCCTGGTATGCCTAGTCCCCTCTTCCCCCAATCCTGGTATGCATGGTCCCCTCATCCCCCAATCCTGGTATGCATGGTCCCCTCACTCCCAATCCTGATATGCATGGTTCCCTCACCCCCAATCCTGGTATGCATGGTCCCCCCTCATCTATATCGTAGGATGTATGGTACCCCTCACCCCCCAATTCTGGTATGCATGGTCCCCTTATCCCCAATCCTGGTGTACATGGCACCCCTTACCTCCCAATTCTGGTATGCATGGGCCCCTCATCCCCAATCCTGGTATGCATGGCCCCCTCACCCTCCAATCCTGTATGCATGGTCCCCTCACCCCCAATCTTGGAATGCATGGTACCCTCACCCCCCAATCCTGGTGTGCATGGTCCCCTCACCCCCCCAATCCTGGTATGCATGGTCCCCTCACCTCCCAATCCAGGAATTCATAGTCTCCTCACCCCCAATCCTGGTATGCATTGTCCCCTCACCCCCCAATCCTGGTATGCAAGGTCCCATCACACACCCCCCAATCCTGGTATGCATGGTCCCCTCATCCCCAATCCTGTTCTGCATGGCAACCCTTACCTCTCAATTCTGGTATGCATGGTCCCTTCAGCCCCAATCCTGGTAGTCATGGTCCCCCCTCATCCCTATCGTAGGATGTATGGTACCCCCTCAACTCCTCAATCCTGGTATGCATGGTCCCCTCATCTCCAATCCTGGTATACATGGCTCCCCTCACCTCCCAATTCTGGTATGCATGGACCCCTCATCCCTATTCCTAGTATGCATGGTCCCTCCTCATCCCTATCGTAGGATGTATGGTACCCCCTCACCCCCAATCCTGGTATGCATGGTCCCCTCACCCCCCAATCCTGGTAAGCATGGTCCTCCCACCCCCTATCCTGGTATGCAGAGTCCTCTCACCCCCCTATCATGGTATGCATGGTCTTCTCACCCCCAATCCTGATATGCATGGTCCCCTCTCCCCCCTATTATGGTATGCATGGTCCCCTCACCCCCAATCCTGATATGCATGGTTCCCACACACCCCTATCCTGGTATGCATGGTCCTCTCACACCCCTTATCCTGTTATGCATGGTCCCCTCATCCTCCAATCCTTGTATGCATGGTCCCCTCACCCCCCAATCCTGGTATGCATGGTCCTCTCACCCCCCCAATCCTGATATGCATGGTTCCCTCACCCCCAATCCTGGAATGCATGGTCCCCTCACCCCCCAATCCTGGTATGCATGGTCCCTTCACCCCCCAATCCTGGTATGCATGGTCCCCTCACCCCCCAATCCTGGTATGCATGGTCCCCCCTCATCCCTGTCGAAGGATGTATGGTACCCCCTCACCCCCCAATCCTGGTATGCATTGTACTCATCCCCAATCCTGGTATACATGGCACCCCTTACCTCCCAATCCTGGTATGCATGGTCCCCTCACAACCCAATCCAGGTATGCATGGTCATCCCACCCCCTATCCTGGTATGCACGGTCCTGTCACCCCCCTATCATGGTATGCATAGTCCTCACCCCCAATCCTGATATGCATGGTCCCCTCACCCCCTATCCTGGTATACATGGTCCCTTCACCCCCCTATCATGGTATGCATAGTCCCCTCACCCCCAATCCTGATATGTATGGTTCCCTCACCCCCCAATCCTGATATGCATGGTCCCCTCACCCCCCATTATGGTATGCATGGTCCCCTCACCCCCAATCCTGATATGCATGGTTCCCACTCCCTCTATCCTGGCATGCATGGTCCCCTCACCCCCTATCCTGGTATGCATGGTCCTCTCATCCCCCTTATCCTGGTATGCATGGTCCCCTCTTCCCCCAATCCTGGTATGCATTGTCCCCTCATCCCCCAATCCTGGTATGCATGTCCCCTCACCCCCAATCCTGATATGCATGGTTCCCTCACCCCCAATCCTGGAATGCATGGTCCCCTCACCCCAATCCTGGTATGCATGGTCTCTTCACCCCCAATCCTGGTATGCATGGTCCCCTCACCCCCAATCCTGGTATGCATGGTCATCCCTCATCTCTATCATAGGATGTATGGTACCCCCTCACTCCCCAATCCTGGTATGCACGGTCCCCTTATCCCCAATCCTGGTGTACATGGCACCCCTTACCTCCCAATTCTGGTATGCATGGGCCCCTCATCCCCCAATCCTGGTATGCATGGCCCCCTCAACCCACAATCCTGTATGCATGGTCCTCTCACCCCCCTATCCTGGTATGCATGGTCCCCTCACCCCCCAATCCTGATATGCATGGTCCCCTCACCCCCCAATCCTGATATGCATTGTTCCCTGACCCTCCTGTCCTGGTATGCATGTCCCCTCACACCCCAATCCTGGTATACATGCTACCTCTCACCCCCTATCCTGATATGTATGATCCCCCCACCGCTATTAAACTGCACACATACCTAAAAAAAAAACCATTTATACTCACCTTTCTTTCCTGTGCGCCAATGCTGTCCCATTCTGCTGGAGGCCGAGGGAGGTGAGCGGCGCCGGAGTACGCGCATGCCCACACCGCGCTGTCCGGCGCCATATTACTGAAGACACACTGCAAATGTGTCTTCAGTAAAATGGCGCCGGATAGCGCTATGCGCATGTGCAATTCCGACGCGCACTTCTGGTCTCCTGCCCCGTTCTCTGGCGAGAAGAGAAGAGCCGTGGCAACGCTCCTCCCGATCAGGTAAGTATGTAAGTATGGCACCGGAGATCGCGGTATGCATTCAGTGTGTACGCGTAGCGCGATCTCCGGCACCATACACAATCCTCACCGCTTGATGCCGTCTTCTGTTTGGAGCCAAACTGCGCAGGTGTGTCGCTCTTGCGCAGTCTATAAAGGCTTCGGACAGAGTGGCGCTCCCAGCGTTATATTATAGATATCTAACTTGACTGCTTACTCTGCTTAGTTTACAGCAGCATATAAAAGAGTGGGCGCCCCTTGGTCCAAATTACCGTTCTTGTGAACATTTAAGCAAGTTGAAGAAGAAGTGATCTCTAAAAGGTCTAAAGTTAAAGATGACACATTTGCTATGTATCTTAGGCAATATATATAGTGAAGGAAATAAGTATTTGATCCCTTGCTAATTTTGTAAGTTTGCCAAATGACAAAGACATGAACAGTCTATAATTTTAAGGGTAGGTTAATTTTAACATTGAGAGATAGAATATCAAAAATAAAATCCAGAAAATCACACAAATCTCCAAGGAGGTACAAATTTTTCCATTGGTCTGTTTTCCTTTTTTTATCTTTAGATGCCACCACTGTACCTTTATGTATTATTGCATCGTTTAGCTGTAACCTTTCTTTGTACATGTTATCATGTACCGTATATACTCGAGTATAAGCTGAGATTTTCAGCCCATTTTTTAGGGCTGAAAGTCCCCCTCTCGGCTTATACTCGAGTCATATACAGGGGGGAGGTGGGGCGCAGCTGTTCTATATACTCACCCCTCCGCCGGCGCGGTCTTGCAGCCCCTGCTCTTCTCCCACGGTCTCCGGCGCCTGTGTTCAGCTGTCAGGTGGTACCGCTCATTAAAGTCATGAATATACACATATTCATGACTTTAATGAGCGGTACCACGTGACCGCTGAACACTGGCGCAGGAGACCGCGGGAGAAGAGCAGGGCTGAGACGCGCCGGCGGAAGGGTGAGTATAAGCGATATTTACCTGTCCCGTTCCACCGCTGCTCGCCGCTGTGTCCTCGGGTCCTCTTGCTGCGATGTTTAGGCAGAGGACGCGATGACGTGGTTACTGCGCACCGCGCCCTCTGTCTATATTCACTGCTGTAGGACCTGGAAGACAGCGGCGCTCAGCGGTGGCCCAGGTGACAGGTAAATATCGCAGGTGCCCGGCCCTGAGCGAGCGGTGACACCGGCACCTGTCCCCCATAGCGCGCCGGTGTCCCCGCCTGCTCAGGACACCAGCACCTGGCCCCCAGCGACGAGAGGTGAGTATGTCTTTTTTTTTGTTGTTGCAGCAGCTGCGGCAGCACAAGGGAGCTATTCAATGCAGCATCTATGGGGGCATAATACATGGGGCATCTATGGGGGCATAATCTATGGAGCATCTATGGGGTATAATACATGGGGCATTTATGGGGGCATAATCTATGGAGCATCTATGGGGGCATAATACATGGAGCATCTATGGGGGCATAATACATGAGGCATCTATGGGGGCATAATACATGGGGCATCTATGGGGCATAATCTATGGAGCATATATGGGGGCATAATACATGGGGCATCTATGGGGGCATAATCTATGGAGCATCTATGGGGGCATAATACATGGGGCATCTATGGGGGCATAATACATGGGGCATCTATGGGGCATAATCTATGGAGCATCTATGGGGGCATAATACATGGGGCATCTATGGGGCATAATCTATGGAGCATCTATGGGGGCATAATACATGAGCATCTATGGGGGCATAATCTATGGAGCATCTATGGGGGCATAATCTAAGGAGCATCTATGGGGCATAATCTATGGAGCATCTATGGGGGCATAATACATGGGGCATCTATGGGGCATAATCTGTAGAGCATCTATGGGGGCATAATCTATGGAGCATCTATGGGGGCACAATCTATGGAGCATCTATGGGGGCATAATACATGGGGCATCTATGGCGGCACAATCTATGGAGCATTTATGGGGGCATAATCTATGGAGCATCTATGGGGGCATAATCTATGGAGCATCTATGGGGGTATAATACATGGGGCATTTATAGGGGCATAATCTATGGAGCATCTATGGGGGCATAATACATGGAGCATCTATAGAGGCATAATACATGAGGCATCTATGGGGGCATAATACATGGGGCATCTATGGAGGCATAATCTATGGAGCAGCTATGGGGGCATAATACATGGGGCATCTATGGGGGCATAATCTATGGAGCATCTATGGGGGCATAATACATGGGGCATCTATGGGGGCATAATCTATGGAGCATCTATGGGGGCATAATACATGGGGCATCTATGGGGCATAATCTATGGAGCATCTATGGGGGCATAATACATGGGGCATCTATGGGGGCATAATCTATGGAGCATCTATGGGGGCATAATACATGGAGCATCTATGGGGGCATAATCTATGGAGCATCTATGGGGGCATAATCTAAGGAGCATCTATGGGGCATAATCTATGGAGCATCTATGGGGGCATAATACATGGGGCATCTATGGGGCATAATCTGTAGAGCATCTATGGGGGCATAATCTATGGAGCATCTATGGGGGCACAATCTATGGAGCATCTATGGGGGCATAATACATGGGGCATCTATGGCAGCACAATCTATGGAGCATTTATGGGGGCACAATCTATGGAGCATCTATGGGGCACAATACATGGGCAGCATATGGGGCACAATACATGGGCAGCATATGGGGCACAATCTATGGAACATCTTGTGGGGCATAATATATGGGGCACAATACATAGAGCATCTTGTGGGGCATAATACATGGGGCAGCATATGGAGCATAATCTCATTTTCCACCCTAGGCTTATACTCGAGTCGATAAGTTTTCCCAGTTTTTTGTGGCAAAATTAGGGGGTCGGTTTATACTCTGGTTGGCTTATACTCGAATATATACGGTTAATAAAAAAGAAAACAAAAACACATGTTTTCTCCTCTGCTGAGTGCTGAAGGATGATTTGTGATTTGGGGGTTTAGTGTCTTGTTATACATTTTAGCCTGGTTTTATTTAAAAATAATTAAAAATAAGGAAATAAATTAAAAGTCATAATGAAAAGAGATTTAAATCAGATTAATATATTATTGTCCCAGCTGTGATGTTGTGGTTGGGGAATCAGGTGGAAGTGGGCAGCACGTTATGGTGAACTAATATTAATGTAATAGAAGATGTTGCACAATGGTGGTGAATACAGTGGGTAAGGAAAGCATTCAGACCCCTCTAAATTTTTTACTCTTGGTTCATTGCAGCCATTTGATAAATTCAAAATAGTTTTTTTGCGTCATTAATGTACACTTTGCACCCCATCTTGACTGAAAAAAAACAGAAACAAGCAAGAAATAGCTTATCTGAAAGTTGCAGGAGACCGAAGCAGGCTGTGTTGTGAATACCTTGGAGGTGACTTCTGAGCTGGGGCTCCCTCCGGTGGTTGCTGAGGGTAATGAACTAATTATTGAATGGCCTTCAGCTGGCTCTGAATGGTATGATATAAGTGACCTGAGTTCCCAGCAGCCTTGCCGGTAATCAATTGTTCCTCCTGCTCTTGCTTGGAGCACATCTTGCTTTCCTGCTCTCATTCAGATAAGTGTTTTGCTTTTTTTTTCCTCTGTTGGATTTTCGCTGCTGGTTTGCTGCTTGTAGTGGATTGCAGCCTGGTCCCCTTTTGGGGTCTTGCGCTGCAATTGTGCTCATTGTGTGTTTGCATTTTTGCTTTGTTCCTTTATCACTTTTCATTTGCTGTGTTGCTGTGTGTTACACCAGAGATCTGATTTAGGTGGTAGAGATCGTGTGATCTCAGGTTTTTTGTTAATCAGAAGTGTTGGTATTTTTGTCAGGGTTTTTTTGGGTTGCAGTCAGAATTCTTTCCTATACTTTTCTATCTAGACAGATTGGGCCCCAGCGTTTGCTCATTCTATTTTCTGTCTGTGTCCGTGTTTTCTTCTTTGTCTAACCGACATTACATGTTTAGGGGGCTTCCTATTTCTTTGGGGATTCTGCTCCGGGGCAGATAGCATTCATCTTTCTGCCTTTAGGTGTAGCTATCTCTCCGACTGTGACGACAAGGATCACCGTAGGTACGCTCCACGGCTACTTATAGTGTGGCATTTAGTTTAGGCTACTGCAATCCAATAGTTTCCAGCCTCTCTGGTGTATTGCTACTTTGGCTATTTTTTGCAGTTTCTCCTCAGCTACCGAAACATAACAGCTACCTATTCCTTTTGGGCGCTACTCCTGGGCTGTTAGTTTTCCCCTTTCTATCTTTAGGCTTAGCTAACTCTCAGGCTGTGTCGAGGCATCTAGGTCATCGTAGGTACGTCCCACGGCTGCTTCTAGTTCTACGGTTAGTTTAGGGGTCTGCAATCCATTAGTTACCAACCACTCTGGGTGACTGGCTGCCTTGGCTACTTTTTTTTACAGTCCTCCTCGGCTACCATATTATAACACTCTTGGCATTCTCTTGATGAGCTTCAAGAGGTAGTCATCGGAAATGGTCTTCCAACAGTCTTGAAGGAGTTCACAGAGATGCTTAGCACTTGTTGACCCTTTTACCTTCACTCTGCAGTCCAGCTCACCCCAAACCTTCTCGATTGTGTTCAGGTCTGGTGACTGTGGAGGCCAGGTCATCTGGTGTAGCACCCCATCACTCTCCTTCTTTGTCAAATAGCCCTTACACAGCCTGGAGGTGTGTTTGGGGTTATTGTTCTGTTGAAAAATAAATGATTGTCCAACTAAACGCAAACCGGATGGAATAGCATGCCGCTGCTAGATGCTATGGTAGCCATGCTGGTTCAGTATGCCTTCAATTTTGAATAAATCCCCAACAGTGTAACCAGCAAACCACCCCCACACCATCACACCTCCTCCATGCTTCAAGGTGGGAACCAGGCATGTAGAGTCTATCCGTTCACCTTTTCTGCATCGCACAAAGACACAGTGGTTGTAACCAAAGATCTCAAATTTGGACTCATCAGACCAAAGCACAGATTTCCACTGGTCTAATGTCCATTCCTTGTGTTCTTTATCCCAAACAAGACTCTTCTGCTTGTTGCCTATCCTTAGCAGTGGTTTCCTAGCAGCTATTTTACCATGAAGGCCTGCTGCACAGTCTCCTCTTAACAGTTGTTGTAGAGATGTGTCTGCTGCTAGAACTCTGTGTGGCATTGACCTGGTCTCTAATCTGAGCTGCTGTTAACCTGCGAAATCTGAGGCTAGTGACTCAGATAAACTCATCCTCAGAAGCAGAGGTGACTCTTGTTCTTCCTTTCCTGGGGCGGTCCTCATGTGAGCCAGTTTCTTTGTAGCGTTTGATGGTTTTTGCAACTGCACTTGGGGACACTTTCAAAGTTGTCCCAAATTTTCAGACTGACAGACCTTCATTTCTAAAAGTAATGATGGCCGCTCGTTTTTCTTTACTTAGCTGCTTTTTTCTGGCCATAATACAAATTCTTACAGTCTATTCAGTAGGACTATCAGCTGTGTATCCAGCAGACTTCTGCACAACACAACTGATGGTCCCAACCCCATTTATAAGGCAAGAAATCACGCTTATTAAACCTGACAGGGCACACCTTGTGAAGTGAAAACCATTTCCGGTGACTACCTCTTGAAGCTCATCAAGAGAATGCCAAGAGTGTGCAAAGCAGTGATCAAAGCAAAAGGTGGCTACTTTGAAGAACCTAGAATATAAGACATATTTTCAGTTGTTTCGCACTTTTTTGTTAAGTATATAATTCCACATGTGTTAATTCATAGTTTTGATGCCTTCAGTGTGAGCGTACAATTTTCATAGTCATGAAAATACAGAAAAATCTTTGAATGGGAAGGTGTGTCCAAACTTTTGGTCTGTACTGTAGTTGCCTAGTGTTTCACCTGAATCTTACTATACTCACGTGATTTTAAATAAACACTGTGGCCTTTTTACACCAAAAAAATAATGTGTATTTTATTTTATTGGGCTATGTAGTTTGGGTCATTTGCTGATAACTAAGGGTCCATTCGATGTCCATAAGTCATGAACAGTATGAGATGAATGGATCCGATGAGGTTTAAATTCACCAAATTCGACGGATTTCACCAGTAAATTTGATTTGCATTCAAATTATTTTTCCGCAAATTGAATGTCCCTTATTAAGCTCTGGGGTCTGGAAAGACCCCAGGGCATGATAAATGTAAGATGTTACAAAAAAAAACCTCTTTATACTGCCAGCGCACACTGAAACCCCAGACATCTTCACACTAGACAGAGACTTCCCGTCTAGAGTGCCTGTCGTAAGGTCTCGGCGCACACACCCACATTACGACATTGCCCCAAGCTTACAAAGTGCAGAGATGTCCTGTACCTAGTGGAGATACAAGTGCTAACCTAAAATGTCTGTCATCAGGTTGCGACATGTGTCACGACGTTGCACTCCATGGTTCAACAAAATTAGGCCACTGAAGTTGTGTGGAGCAAATTACCATAAGTCTGCATTCTCAAGAATAAAGATTTTTGTAAAATACGAGTAGACTATAATTCCATTTGAATAAATTTGTCCACATCTTGTATTAACCCTTGGCATTTCCATATTATTTTCTGTATGAAGCATTTATGTGATACTTTGTTACAGCATCAAACATGTAAACTGAATGTGAAGTAAATATTTTCACCTGTTACATAGTATGCTCTACTTGTCAGCAATTTATAATCTATTTAATATACAATCATGTACATAATTCTCTTTTTCCTTTATTTGCTTTTAAGTTCTTTCAGAACTTCTTTCACAGTTCAGCACAGGTTTACTTTAAATTATTTTTTTTTATATATCCATGTGGATTTCTTCTTTGCAGTGACATTTTGATCTTCTGCCACTGATTCAATATAGCATAATTGATTCAAGATTGAGTCTGTTGTAAGTAAGCACAGATGTAGTCCCTGTTCTGTGATGTAATTCAAAAGATAGTTTGGCTCATTTAGTTTCTCTACTGGCAATGAATGGGCACTAATTAAAGGCGCATTATACAGAATTTGTGGCATGCTCTTGCACGTCACTTAGTGAAGAAAAATCGATGCATCTTGCTATATAACACTGCTTTCAATAATATCTGTTCTTCTTATACTTGAAAAAACAGGAAGAAATTTCTCTAGAGCTTTTGATTTTGGCTGCATTAGCATGAGAAGAATGAGAGAATAAAAATAATTTATTTGTATTACAGATAGATTTTGTTCCCAATATTTCTGTAATAATGACATACTTAGTTATACCACCAGGCTTGGACTGGACCAGAGGGGAACAGCTATATGTAATATAGCTGGCATCAGCCATTGACGTGGAGCAGGGCTGTGACAATGGGTAGGCGGCTGCCTAAGGCGCCACCTCAGGTGAAGCAGGAAGGGCGCAATATCAAAAGGAAAAAAAAATTGAATTTGAATGAATCTGCACCAGCACACACTGTCACTGCTGCTGCGTTGCGTGCTTGTTTCTTGCAAACCTGAAGTGCTCATCAGGAGAGTCCAGTGGGTCCCAGCAACTCTGAGCTCTGTTTGATGCCGCTTATGTCCTGAGTGCCAACACCAGGCGCAGATTGACTGCTGAACTTCTCTTTGGAAGCAGCGTTCTGCAGCCAGTCTGCGACGTGCCCAGTGCCAGAGCTCAGGACGTGAGAAGCATCAAGCAGAGGTCAGCGTTGGCAGGAATAAACGGCACTCTCCTGTGGCGACATAGGCAGCAGTGCTGATGACAGCAAGAAACCAGCACACAGCGCGGCAACAGTGACAGTGCTTGCTGGTGTTGATTCATTCATTACTGAAAGAGAATACTGTCTGTGACACTGACTACTGCACACACTGGTTTAGTCAGTAGAAATAAGGGGTGCCAGGCCAGCAGCAGCTGCGGTCTGTGGACACCATGGTGGTGTAACTCATGGAGGATGAGAATTAGTGCTGCCTTAGTGCAAATAATAAATAGTGCTACTTATCTCTAGCATTAGAAAGCAGCGCCGACGGATGATCTATTCTATATACTAATTATTTCAAGTCTGTCACCATAAGGATGCAGGCTGCTGCAGTAGAAGTGGGGCATATGTAATTGAGGAGAGAGAGGAACACTGAATGACCATTGAGCACTATTAGTGTCATGAGCTAACCAATGAGCACGCTCATCGTCAATTGGTTACTTGCTTTTATGTAGGAGAGTGCGGACTAGGGTGTATGTGTCTGGATTCAAGCTTTGGTTAATTTATTATTATAAATAGAGTTGAGCGAAACAGGTCGGTCAGTTTCGTTGGCCGAAACACTACCATAGCGTGCAGTCGGCCATGCGGTCGTCGACCCGAGCGCCCAAGCCTGTTTTCCCATAATGCTTGCAGGCGCCTTTTTTCAGCCAATGAGCATGGACGTACACTGTGGGAAACGAGATGACATGGGCAGCGTCCACCACCATCTTAGAGAAGGGCATTGCAGTGATTGGCTTGCTTTGGGGGGCGTCATAGTGTCTATAAAAGCCCTGAACGCCGACCGCCATTTTACTTCTACCGATATTAAAAGTAGGGAGAGGTTGCTGACGCTGTTTATCAGTAGGGAGAGAGTTAGGGCTGGAAAGAGAAGTTCTTCTCTGCTTGTGCTGATAGCAATTGTGCTGTACAATTAGTGTGCAGTGGCAAGGGAGGATTTTCTTGTGTGCAGCAGCACTGGTTATTAGGCTGCCTGATAGCTGTATTGCTGTGTGTACACTGCTGTGCAGGCTGCTTTTTACACAGCTCTAATACTTTTATTCTTTTTTTCTGCACACTTACCAACCGTTCATTTTTTCCCACACCGTATAGAGCTGTACGCTACTCACACACTATCGTGTACCGGCTGGTATCATGGACAAATACATGCTGACTATCTGTGTGTGACTCTGGAAATATATACGGAGATTGCAATTTTCCCCTACACCGTATACAGCTGTACTCTACTGAGACAGTACCGTATATCTGCTCTTTGTATTACGGTGAAATCCACACTGGGTGAGCGTCTGTGTGTGACTCTGGAAATATATACGGAGATTGCAATTTTCCCCAACACCGTATACAGCTGTACGCTTCTGAGAAAGTACTGTATATCTGCTCTTTGTATTACGGTCAAATCCATACTGAGTGAGAAACTGTGTGTGACTCCGGAAATATATACGGAGATTGCAATTTTCCCCTACACCGTATACAGCTGTAAGCTTCTGAGACAGTACCGTATGTCTGCTCTTTGTATTACAGTCAAATCCATACTGAGTGATCGTCTGTGTGTGACTCCGGAAATATATACGGAGATTGCAATTTTACCCCACACCGTATACAGCTGTCCGCTTCTGATACAGTACCGTATATCTGCTCTTCGTATTACGGTCAAATCCATACTGAGTGAGCGTCTGTGTGTGACTCCGGAAATATATTCGGAGATTGCAATTTTACCCTACACTGTATACAGCTGTCTGCTCCTCATACAGTACCATATATCTGCTGGTATTTTTGGTACATTTTCCCAAACATGAGCAAGTATGGTGGAAGAGGCCGCGGATGTGGGCGGGGGGGGCAGCTGGGAATGATGGTGGTGGTGCATCTGCTGGTAGTGCCAAAAGCCCAATAGCACCTAAGGCAGGAGGTGTTGAGCCTGCGTCATCATCTGGCTCCAGAATGCCTGGAAGGCTCCCTTTTCTGGGAGTAGGTAAACCGCTTTTAAAGCCGGAGCATCAGGAACAGGTTTTGGCTTACATTGCCGAAACAGCCTCCAGCTCTATCGCCTCCTCTTCTGAAGTTTCAAAAAATGCAAGCACTGAGTCATCAGTGCAGGCTTCTGGTCAGGAACAACACCTTTCCTTGTGTCCTTCACCCCCACAAAAAGTGAAGGATGCGGCAGGCTACACTTCAGATTACTCCATGGAGCTCTTTTCACATACCATGCCTGGGTTATCAAGTCAAATCCTGAATTTCCCAGTCCAAGATGAATATGACATGGAGTGCACTGATGCACAGCCACTGCTATCTGATTCTGCTGGTACATTCACCCAGAGCACTACATTGCCCTGCAGTCTACTGAGCCAGAATCTGACCCTGATGAAACTCAGGTGCCCTTCCCGAATACTCTAACACCTTACACGGTGACACAGAGAAATGTGCAGATGAAATTGAAGAGTGTTATGAATGTTTTAGAAATGAATTCTGAGCAGAAGCTCCCTCTGGTGGTTGCAGACAGTACTGAACCATTCAATGAGGATTGGCAATCAGGGATCACGGACTGGCTGGATATAAGGGAGGTTTCCCCCCATCATGGTTTCCGGTGATCAATTGTTCTTGTCTCAACGTTGTTTCCTGGTTCACTTGGAAGCTTGTTGAGTCTTGCCTCTTCTCCTGCTCTCAGATAAGATATTTTCTGTTTTTTGTTTTTGTGCTTGCCATTTGTATATTTCGCTTCATTTCTGTGAGGTTGGCCAGGTTCCCCTCCCCGGGGGGCTTGGTCTCCTCTCGGTTCCTCTGGAGCCATTGTTGTTTGTTCATTTGCCTTTTCCAGTTTTTTTTTTCTGTGGCTGCGGCTTAGTTTTGTTACACCAGAGAACTAATTTAGGTGGTAGAGGTCATGTGATCTCAGGTGTTTTTGCAATTAGTAGCGTTGTTTTTTTTTTAGGGTTTTTGGATTGCAGTAAGTATCCTTCCTATCCTTCTCTGTCTAAGTCAGATTGGGCCCCAGCATTTGCTCATACTATTTTCTGTCTGTGTCTGTATTTTCCTCTTGTCTAACCACCATTACATGTTTGGGGGCTTCCTATGTTCTTTGGGGATCTGCTCTGGGGCAGATAGCTTTCCTCTTTCTATCTTTAGGTGTAGTTAGCCTCTCAGGATGTGACGAGGCGTCTAGGACCAACGTAGGAACGCTCCACGGCTGCCTTTAGTTGTGGTGGTTAGTCAGGGTACTGCATTCAGTAGATTCCAACCTCTTTGGTGTATTGCTGTTTTTTCCTGCTCTCCTCAGCTACCAAAACATAACATTATCACCGGCCAAAACTGAAAATTATATGGTACTCACAGAAGGGAAAAATAGTGACAGAGTTGTCAGAGATTTTTTTTTTTTCTGTTTGTTACATTTTTTTTTCCCTCTTTTTCTCTGGGTGCTGAGGAGGATTTTTTTTTTCTCTCAATGGAGTTTGCACAGTTGTCTGGCCGTGTGGATCAGCTTGCCACTGAAGTTCGGAGTATTGCTACCTATCTTGCAGGGTTGCCGGTTGTGGAACCTAGGATCCCCATGCCAGATTTGTTTTTAGGGGATTGAGCTAAATTTCTGAATTTCAAAAATAACTGTAAGTTGTTTTTTGCCTTAAAACCTAAGTCCTCAGGGAACGCAGCACAGCAGGTTCAAATTGTCATCTCTCTCCTGCGCGGCGATCCTCAGGATTGGGCTTTTTCCCTGACACCTGGGGACCCTGTTTTGAGTAATGTTGATGCATTTTTTCTGGCTCTGGGGTTATTGTACGATGAACCTAATGTCACTGATCAAGCTGAAAAAACCTTGTTGGCATTAAATCAGGGGCTTGAGGACGCTGAGTTGTACTGTCAGAAATTCCGAATGTGGGCAGTTCTGACCAAATGGAATGATGATGCTTTGGCAGCTCTTTTTCAGAAGGGTCTGTCAGAGAATGTAAAAGATGTTATGGTGGGTTTCCCTGCTCCCTCTGGTCTCAATGATTCTATGTCATTGGCGATACAAATTGACAGACTTTTGCGTGAGCGTAGAGGTATGCGTGGAATGGTGTTGCCTTGTGAACCAGCTTCTGAACCCATGCAGTGTGATAGAGTGGCATCTGGGGCACAGCATCATGAGTTTCGAAAATGCAATGGGTTATGTTTCTACTGTGGTGATACCTCTCATGCTATTTCAGTCTGCCCTAAGCGGGGAAGACGTTTTGCACGCTCAGTTGTCTTGGGTAGTGTTCAGACTAAATTTCTGTTGACTGTTACCCTGATTTGCTCCCTGTCCACATTTTCTGCTCAGGCTTTTGTTGATTCGGGAGCAGCTATTAACCTGACGGATTTTGATTTTGCTAAACGTTGTGGGTTTCCCTTGATACCCCTACGGAAGTCTATTACCCTACTGGGGATTGATTCTACCCCTTTGGCTGAGAATAAACCCCAGTTCTCTACTCAGGTGATAAAGAGGGTTGAACCTGATCATCAGGAGAGTTGCAAATTTTTGGTGCTGTATAATCTGCATGACATTATTGTACTAGGTTTCCCTTGGTTGCAGTCTCATAATCCTGTTTTGGATTGGAAATCTGTGTCTGTAACCAGTTGGGGCTGCCAATGTGTTAATGCCAACACTCCTGTTTTTTCTGCCTCTCCCCAGGCTCAAGATGTGCCTGACTTTTTGACTGATTTTTCTGATGTGTTTAGCGAAAGTAAATCTGCATCCTTGCCTCCCCATAGGAGCTATGACTGCGCTATTGAATTAGTGCCTGGTAGTAAATTCCCTAAAGGTCCCTTTTTAACTTGTCTGTACCTGAACATGACGCTATGCGGTCTTATATCAAGGAGTCATTGGAGAAGGGTCATATCAGACCATCCTCTTCACCCTTGGGTGCTGGTTTTTTTCTTTGTGGCCAAAAAGGATGGTTCATTAAGGCCGTGTATTGATTATCGTCTCTTGAACAATATCACTGTGAAATATCAATATCCGCTTACCCTTGATTTCTGACCTGTTTTCCAGGGTGAAAAGTGCTACTTGGTTTACCAAGCTTGACCTCAGGGGGGCGTATAACCTTATTCACATTAAGCACAGGGATGAATGGAAGACGGCGTTTAATACCCCAGAGGGGCATTTTGAGTACCTAGTGATGCCCTCTGGGCTCACTAATGCTCCTTCCGTCTTCCAGTCCTTCATGAATGACATTTTCAGGGATTTTGTGGATAAATTTCTGATTGTTTATTTGGATGATATCTTGATTTTTTCCAATGACTGGGACTCTCATGTGAAACATGTTCGGACTGTGTTCCAGATATTGAGAGAGAATGCTTTGTAATGTGAAGGGATCAAGTGTCTTTTTGGCGTACAGAGGATCTCATTTCTGGGATTCATTTTGTCTCCATCTGTTATTGAAATGGACCCGGTCAAGGTTCAGGCCATCTGAGATTGGGTCCAACCTATTCATTAAAGTCTCTTCAGAGATTCTTGGGTTTTGCCAATTTTTATCGTAAATGTATTGGTAATTTCTCTGTTATTGTTAAACCATTGACTGATTTGACCAAAAAGGGTTCTGATGTGGTGAATTGGCCTCCTGAGGCAGTCTCTGCGTTTCAGGAGCTTAACCAGAGATTCACTTCTGCTCCTGTTCTACGGCAGCCTGATGTTTCTCTGCCATTTCAGGTGGAGGTTGATGCCTCTGAAATTGGGGCAGGTGCCGTTTTGTTCCAAAGAGATCCTGAGACCTCTAAAAGTAACCCTTGTGCTTTTTTCTCTCGAAAATTATCTCCAACTGAACGTAATTATGACGTGGGTAATCGGGAGTTATTGGCCATGAAGTGGGCTTTTGAAGAGTGGAGACATTGGCTGAGGGAGCCAAACATCAGGTGGTGGTCCTCACGGACCATAAGAATCTGGTTTATCTGGAATCAGCCAAGCGACTTAATCCTAGACAGGCCAGGTGGGCCTTGTTTTTCACACGTTTTAAATTTGTGGTTTCCTTTCTTCCTGGCACTAAGAATATTAAGGCGGATGCCCTCTCGAGGAGTTTCCTGCGGACTCTCCTGAGTTATCTGATCCTGCTGTTATTTTGAAAGAGGGTGTAGTTCTTTCCGCCATCTCGCCCAGTTTGAGACTGGCTCTGGAGGGGTGTCAGAAGGATAAACCCGAGCGCTGCCCTGTTGGGAAATTGTTTGTCCCAGACCAGTGGTAGAAGAGTGTGATGTCTGAGATTCATTGTTCTGCGTTGGCCATTCATCCCGGAATTTTTGGTACCAGAGACTTGGTGAGTCGGTCCTTTTGGTGGCCTACTTTACCTCGTGACGTCAGGGAGTTTGTGCAGTCCTGTGGGACTTGCTCTCGCTCCAAGCCTTGCTCTCGCTCTAGTGGTTTGTTGATGCCATTGCCTGTGCCCAAGAGACCATGGACCCATATCTCTATGGATTTTATTTCCGACCTCCCTGTTTCTCAGAGAATGACCGTTATCTGGGTGATTTGTGATAGGTTTTCCAAGATGATACATCTTGTGCCATTACCTAAGTTGCCTTCCTCCTCCGAATTGGTGCCTTTGTTCCTTCAGCACGTGGTTCGGTTACACGGCAATTCCTGAGAACATTGTGTCTGACAGAGGAGTCCAGTTTGTTTCCAGATTTTGGAGGACTTTTTGTTCTAAACGTGGTGTTCATGTAACGAATGGAAGCGGAGGCAGAGGTGGTGAAGTTCACATTCGTTTTTATTTTTTAATGTGGAACCTCGAGACCGCAGTCCGGGGGGCTCCGAAGGGGGCGTAACTAGTGAGCCCCGGGTACCCGTAGTAAGGCCCCTCGAACAGGACCAGAATGGAATACCCGGAGGACGCAGGTGCTACCTCCAGTTAGACCCCGACACGTGGCAGCTGTCCCAGAGGGACCAAAAGGGTAACAGGTATTTACAGAGTCCGTGGAGGGTTCTTGATGGAGAAGGGTAAGGTCCTGGTCCAGAACGGTTGGTAGCAGGCTGGCTTCAGTGACCTTGTCACGGTCCACGGGTACGGATGGCTGATGGCAGAACGGGATGACACTTGCGCCAGTAATAGCCGAGATTGTCCAGGTTAGCCAGATACGGGTTAGCAATGATCTGAGGAGACAAACAGTATAAGCGAAGCACAGAGACTGCAAACGCAGCGCAGACAGATCAGGAACAGAACCGGATGTAGCAATGATAGAACACGTTGCTCCGGCACTCCCCTAATGGTGGAGTGACCAGATATAGTACTGAGTGCGCAGCCATTGGTTAATTAGCTATTTCAAAAAATGCACGCTGCCCCTTTAAGAGAGACGGTGGGCGCGGCCTCGCGTCCTAAGCAGACTATCTGGAGGCCTGCCAGCAGCGTGCCAGGAAGTGGAGGAGGACACAGGACGCCGAGGAGCAGATGGGACAGGTGAGTGAGCAGAACGGAGTGCAGAGCCAGCGCTGGGACCGAGTGTAACAGTATCCCCCTCTTTACTCCCCCTCTTTTTCAAGCCTGAAGAGGAGCCTGGATGTTCTCTTTAGGCTCCCAAGATCTCTCCTCAGGACTAGGGTTGAGCATTCCGATATTGCAAATATCGGGTATCGGCCGATATTGGCTGTATCGGAATTCCGATTCTGAGTTCCGATATTTTCGTCATATCGGATACCGGAATCGGAATGTCACTGTCACTGTCAGTGTCCGTCGGTCGGGTCTGTCAGGAGTCAGCGGCACTTACCCGGCAGAAGATCTCCGGCGGTCACATCCTGGACTGCTTGATGGCCGCCATCCTCTTCTCCCTGGCGGTCACATGCAGTTTCTCGCGATAACTGCAGTGACTGCTGGGTAATCGCGGCCGTAAAGCAGTCCGATGACGCACCGCCGAGGAAGCAGGTAATCAGCTGTGCTGCGTCGGGATGTCAGGCTCTGCCTGGCATTGCGATGTAGCAGAGCTGGATCGTCGTGGGACACTCGTTACTATGGACTGCATCGGACAGGTGGTATACTGTTGGTTTTTTTTTTTTATTTTTTTACAGGAGATCGATGGCGTCGCAGGAATGAGAGTGTAATAAAATTAATGAAAACTGTGTTGTCTCTTTTATTTCATTAAAATACTTTTTTCTGGCTGTGTCTTTTTTTTAAACATTTAAAAACTTTGGGATTAATAATGGATCGGTGTCTTATTGACGCCTCTCCATTATTAACCGGGCTTATTGTCACCGTGCAATCAACGGTGACATTAACCCCTTATTACCCCGCTTGCCACCACTACAGGGCAAGTGGGAAGAGCCGGGTAAAGTGCCACAATTGGCACATCTTTTGATGCGCCAAATGTGGGGCTGCTGTAGCCTGGTATTATCAGGCTGTTGAGGGCCAAAATCCATGGGCCTTGACAGTCTTTTAATACCAGGCCGCAGCAGTCTGCATTTTACTTGGCTGGTTAACAAAAATAGGGGGACCCCTACGCCGTTTTTTTTTCGAGGGGATCCCCTATTTTTGTTAATCAGCCAAGCTAAGCAGACTGCTGTGGCCTGGTATTATCAGGCTGGCAAGGTCCATGGATATTGGATCCTTACCAGCCTGAAAAACCAGGCCTCAGCGGTCTGCTTCATCTGGCTGGTTAAAAAAATAGGGGGGACCCCACGCCAATTTTTTTCGAGGGGATCCCCTATTTTTGTTAATCAGCCAAGATATGCAGACTGCTGTGCCCTGGTATTATCAGGCTGGCAAGGTCCATGGATCTTGGCTCCTTAACAGCCTGAAAATCCAGGCCTCAGCGGTCTGCTTCATCTGGCTGGTTAACAAAAATAGGGGGGACCCCACGCCAATTTTTTTCGAGGGGATCCCCTATTTTTGTTAATCAGCCAAGATATGCAGACTGCTGTGGCCTGGTATTATCAGGCTGGCAAGGTCCATGGATCTTGGCTCCTTAACAGCCTGAAAATCCAGGCCTCAGCGGTCTGCTTCATCTGGCTGGTTAACAAAAATAGGGGGGACCCCACGCCAATTTTTTTCGAGGGGATCCCCTATTTTTGTTAACCAGCAAAGATAAGCAGACTGCTGTGGCCTGGTATTATCAGGCTGGCAAGCAGGTCGGACTGAGCCACCGGGACACCGGAGAAACCTCCGGTGGGCCCCAGCTCCTGCGTGGTGGGCCCTGATTTGAAAGGATAGGTCACGGGGCAGAGGGGGCGGTGGCCTCGGGCCCCGCGCTCTGAGGGGGCCCACCCGGAGCTACGCTACAGTAACTGTATCGGCGTGCACAGCACTCCGATACAGTTACATTCTGCGGCAGAGCAGGGAGAATCGCTCTCCCTGCTCTGCCGCCCGGAAGCTATGGGGTCTGAACAGGCGGTGGGGGGGCCCGGTGCCAGCAGTGGGTCCCCCACCTGTCATCGGAGGGTCGCTGTATCGGCATCCAGCCGATACAGCTGACCGCATAGAGAGAGAAGGAGCGAGCGCTCCTTCTCTCCCATAATCCCCCTCTCAGCGTCTGACAGCGGGCGCGATGACATCACCTGCCGGCGCCCGCTGTCAGACGCAGAGAGGGAGAACAGTGAGCAGCACAGGAGCCGGGAGGTGAGTATTGTTTTTTTTTTTTTTTTAAATGGGGGTGCATTATACTACAGAGGCTGTATATGGGGGTGCATTATACTACAGAGGCTGTATATGGGGGCTGCATTATACTACAGAGGCTCCATACTGGGGTGCATTATACTACAGAGACTCCCTATGGGATGCAATTAAACTACAGAGGCTGCCTATGGGGGTGCATTATAATATAGCGGCTGCCTATGGTGGTGCATTATATTATAGACTCTGCCTATGGGGGTTTATTATAATATAGAGGCTGCCTATGGGGGTGCATTATACTATATTGAGGACTATCTGGTGTATTATGCTGTATGGATGCTATCTAGGGGCCATCATATAGTGTTGGACCCATTAAATAGTTTGGGGACATTAAGGGGTCAGTATATATCCAGTGAGGGGCATTATTCTGTGTATAGGGGAGATGTACAGGGGGAGACTTGGGACATTATTAAATGTAAAGTGGACACTTATTGTTATAGGGGAACTCGGGTTACTGTGACTGTCAAAGGGGCACACAGGGCATTATTACAGTCTAGGGGACAAAATGTGTGCACTGTTTTCTAGGGCACTTGCACCCGGCATTACTATATTCTAGAGGGGTGCTTTAAAATTTAGAGGTCACACAGAACCACACAGCAGGTGCAGTAATAGGGACACATACGGCAGCAGCAGCTCAGTATTGGGGTATCAGGTGCAGTAATAGGGACACATACGGCAGCAGCAGCTCAGTATTGGGGTATCAGGTGCAGTAATAGGGACACATATGGCAGCAGCGGCTCAGTATTGGGGTATCAGGTGCAGTAATAGGGACACATACGGCAGCAGCGGCTCAGTATTAGGGTATCAGGTGCAGAAAATAAGGGGACACATATGGCAGCAGCGGCTCAGTATTGGGGTATCAGCAGGATGAGGAGTTTGTGCAGGTTGAGAATAGTCCAATTGGTGACCGTGACAGTGCTAAAAATGTGAGAAGTGAAATGTGTCTTTGTTGTAATCTCTGCAGTCGAGTCCTGGCTGGAGAAGTCGTCATGTCGGTCTGGGCCAGATGGAAAAGACATGAAAAGTGAACAATTCCATTAGAAAGAACATCAGCGGTAAGTCATTATCTGTACCTGTGCTGTAATCTATTATATGTTCTGTAGGACTGGTATTATTTACCACAGACCATATGGCGGGTAACATCAATATTGGTCTTTTTATATATAGATTATTTTTGGCAACAGCACGGTCATTTGTTGAGGTTCTCTGATTAGGGGCCCACTCAGAAGTTTCGCCCCCACTAAACCAAAACCCTAGCTACGCCTCTGGCTCTCTCTCTAGTCTTTCTTTCTCTCTCTAGTCTTTCTCGCTCTCTGTTCTTTCCTTCTCGCTCTCTGTTCTTTTTTCTCTCTGTTCTTTCTTTCTCTCTCTCTCTCTTTCTTTCTTTCCTCTCTTTCTTTCTCTGCTTGTTCTTTCTCTCTCGCTGCTCTTTCTTTCTTTTCCTCAGTACCAGCCACTGTGCCCTCATTACCAGTCAGTGTGATCAGCAGTGCTAAATGGGTACGCTTGGGGCGAGGATATGGGTGTGATTAGCTGTGAAATGGGTGTGGTCGGGCGTGGCCTAAAATTTGCAGCGGCGCGCGTAGCACGCCGCAGCCTTTAACCCTCTTTCCTGTCTTCAAAATTTGGGAGGTATGCTGTATGACCTCCCTACAACTTCTGGGCATGCTCCTGATGAGCACGACGGATGGTCTCCTGAGGGATCTCCTCCCACACCTGGACTAAAGCATCCACCAACTCCTGGACAGTCTGTGGTGCAACGTGGCATGGCCTAAAATTTGCTGCAGCAGGCACAGCGTGCCACAGCCTTTGTCCCTCTTTCCCTTCTTCAAAGGTTGGGAAGTATGATGGTGTGCCCCAAGAATAATTTTTCTCTGGTGGGCCCAAGGTACTCCAGTCCGACGCTGCTGGCAAGGTCCATGGATATTGGCTCCCTAACAGCCTTAAATACCATGCCTCAGCAGTCTGCTTCATCAGGCTGGTTAACAAAAATAGGGGGGACCCCACGCCATTTTTTTTTCGAAGGGAACCCCTATTTTTGTTAATCAGTTCCCTCTGACGTCACTGATTGTGTCCCTGGCTGACCTGAAGTGAAAGTGGAAAGCAATCAATTAAGCTTTCCACTTCCTCTCCTGTGAGCCAGGAGAGGAACTCATTCATTTGGGGGTTTACTGTGAGGCTGCAGCATTAGCTGCGGTCCCTGCAGTAAACATTAACCCTTTCTGAAGGATTACACCGTGGGACCTGACTGTGCATGGGATAGGTAAGAATAATTTTGCTTTTTTATTTTATTTTTATTACAGGAAATGGTTTTTGCAGTAAAATAAAAGATGGTCAAAAACATGTGTCTTTATTTCATATAAATGATTTTTAATTAAAGTGTGTGTGTTTTATTTTTATTTCATGCAATAGGATTAATAATTGATAGTTGTCTAATTGACAGCTCTCAATTATTAACCTGGCTTAAGGTCACCTTTCAATAGCAAGGTGGCTTTAACCCCATATTAACCCATTCGCCACCGCTACAGGGCAATGGGAATAGACGGGCAAAGTGCCAGAAAGGGCGAATCTAATTATAGATTTGTCTTTTCTGGGTGTCTGGGGGCAGATGTTAGTAGCCAGGGGGGGCCAAAAATAATGGTCCCTCTCTGGGCTATTATTATCTGCCCCCACTCACTGGCTTTGTCTGTCTGGTTGCGAAAATAGGGCGGGAGCCCACGCATTTTTTTTCAGCAATTTTACACCTCATATATATATATATATACATGTCATTGAATTTGTGACACATATATATATATATATATATATATATATATTTATAGTTCATACACTTCTAAATAGTATAATAGCCGCTAATTCAATTGCCGGCTTTTGTGAAAATGCAGAACCCGTCATGAAATGACACTTGGTTTACATAGAGTTAACCATGTCTTTTCATGTAGTTTGATATCTGATTTGCACAAACAATTACATGAGTGTAAGTGTGCAAAATTTCACACCTGTAGGGGTTAATTAAAGGTGTAAATTCGTAGCAAAAAAGTCAGTTTTTTTTACAACGAATTTACACCTTTAATTAACCCCTACAGGTGTGAAATTTTGCACACTTACACTCATGTAATTGTTTGTGCAAATCAGATATCAAACTACATGAAAAGACATGGTTAACTCTATGTAAACCAAGTGTCATTTCATGTCGGGTGCTTCTGTCTTTTCACAAAAGCCGGTTTTACCCGGCAATTGAATCAGAGGCTATTTTACTATGTAGAAGTGTATAAACTATAAATATATGTATATATATATGTCACAATGACATGTATATATATATATATATGTATTCTATGTGTGTATATTTAGTGTTTACAAGGAAAGAAAGAGGTTTTTTTAGTTACGATATTTTGTTCCCATAGACTTACATTGGATTTCCGGTATCGGTATCGGGTATCGCCGATATTTTAATGGTATCGGCGATACCATTCCAATTCC
>JARQOD010004902.1:0-51573 GCA_033576555.1 Oophaga sylvatica
GGTCTGGCAAATCGTGGTCCCCAAGGCAGACGTCCCATGGTGTTGGAAGCATACCACGATCAAGCAGACACTTTGGCTGGAGAAAGCTGGAGACCCTGTTGAGATGCCGTTCTACTGATAGGTGCGCAGCTCCATTGAGAGGTGGTGTCGGAACTGTGGACCCTGTGGTCTCAGAAGAAAGGACTACGGTAGTCAGAAGGCGCCCCTGCAACCTATCCGGACGACTCGCCCCCTGGAGATTGGGGCCCTGGACCACGTCAAACTGTCGCCAAGTAGATCTGGATACTCATACGCCCTGACCATGGGGGACCATTACTCCAGATTTCTGGTGGTTGTTCCAGTTAAGGATCAGACCGCAGTGACGGCCGCGAAAACCTTTCAAGCAAGCTTCTGCAACCGCATGGTATCCGGAGCAAGTATTAACCGATCAAGGACCTGCTTTCGAAGCTGATTTATTCAAGGAATTCTGTCACATGTACGGTGCAAGAAAATTAGAACAACGCCAATACCACCCTCAAACCAACGTCTTTGCGAAAAAATGAACCATATTGTCCTTGACTTGTTGAGATCCATACCGTTGGAAGACAGAAACGATGGCCGACTTACTACCTGATTTGGTTGACTTGTATAACCATATACCTGTAAGTTCTACTAACTGCACTCCAGCCTATCTTATGAGAGCAAGGCCCGAAGACTACCAATGGATTTAGAACTTGGAGTGGTAGAACCGGAGGCAGACGACGCCATTGAAAACTGGGACATACAATCGCAAGAGCAATACAGAAGAGTGCAAGTCTGTGTAGAAGAAAGTCTCAACAAGGTACGGGAGAAACAGGAAATATTTACAACAAGAATGCTCCTGCCAAGCCTTGATGCCTGGAGAAGTAGTATTAAAAAGGAAAAGGAAAATGCACAAATTGGATAACCAGTGGGAACAAGAACCCTACGTTGTACAAGATTCTAAATATGACAACAGAAAAGTTTGTATCATCAGTAAGGACGGAGAAGAACAATAACCACTGTGTCCAGAGACCATTTGAAATTGTGTCCAGAACCCTTAAAGCTTTGTGAAAAGAACCCTGTCATCAATCAAGAGGAAGGAAAGGAAGAGGTCATACACACGGATCTGGGAGATTTTCCTGCGATTGGCCCCGACTGGGAGATGCTGTAATAGTTCCGGTGTTGCAGTTTTATCAGCCACAAGAGGAAGTTCTACCTCCAGTTGTGTCCGTGGTGCCAGTTGAGTCCGTTCAGGAGTTACCCATTTCAGCAACACCTCAACCTACGGAATCTCAAGAAGGATCATCAGAAGCAGCGCCCCATACTATGGGATCCCCTGGTGAAGCTGACTCACACCGCCCAGCCATCAGTACGCTTGCCAGATCTATAGAAAGATTGAGGCAGTTCTATAGTTTGCCGTTACGCAGTGCAGACAGATCACAACTTAATATACCTGAAGCTACTCCACGTAGATCAGAGCGAATCACAAAAGGAAGATACCCATTCGATACCAGCAGTAATTATAACAAATTAATGTGAATATTGTAAAAAGTATATATATATATGTGTCTTATAATGGACTGAGAGGCTGAGGACTGTGCCAGCCCAGAACTTATCTTGTAAATAGTTGCACTAAGGTGCCTTAAATGGTTTCACACGAAGCCTTGACTTACCTCTGAAAAAAAAAACCCGTGTGGTGTGGCACTGAGTGAGGTCTGCATTCATATGTCCTGCAGCCCACCCAGGACCCACGTTGAAGGTTTGGTGCGGGTCCTTCACAAGAATCTTGCCGTTTATTATATGAACATGTCTATTTAATATTTTGTATTTTTCTATATTTAATGTTTTGTTTGCAACGTTCAAGAAATCCTTACCTCCCGGATGGGACGAGTTAATGTTAATGTTTAATGCATAAACAAAAAAATGTCTTTTTGTATTTCACAGCCCGGGAGTGCTGTCGTTTACCATGGGGAATGTGTAGCCCTGGTATTTAAGGTACACAATACCAGGAGGATGAGTGGAGAGGTAACGGTTAAGGGCTCTACATGACATCACATATACTTCGGACACACCCAGCAGGGTGTAGAGGGGTGTGTTTTTAGCACAAGAGAGTCTTGTAGTGTCTCCTGAGGTGGAGGGAGAGAGAAGGAGTGCCTGTCTGGAGCACTAAGATTCCTGTCGATTCAGAGAGACAGTACAGTAGTGGAGGCTAGTACAGGTGAACCAGTTCACCTTAGCCTAGTCAGTGCTGAGATTGAGAGTTTGAGCAAGTCGAAAGGCACAGTGGAAGGAAATCAGAAGTGCATTAGGATTGAAGTATCCTGCACATTGTCACCGGTCACTGGGGACCGAAGCATCACTATAGCTTCACGCATAGTGGTAGAAAAACCAGAGGCTTACTGGACCTTAGGTAACAGAAAGCAGCCCTTGAAGTGTCAGTACGTAACAGGGGTCAGGTGGAATAGAACTTTGAGCTAGGCCAAGCATAGAAGAACCTAGTTTCATCACTGAAGGCTCCACCACAAAACTGACCGGGCAGTACAGCTTTGAAATAGCTGAAGTTTCAGGAGTGAACTACGCTTCATGCTGGTTGGACTCATCATCATTGGAAAGTAAAGGAGGCCCCTGCCTTGCTCAGCCGTTGCCTCAAAACTCATCCTCCATCAACCCCATCAGCCTCCCTGGACCTGCCTTACCATCTTACAAGTAAAAGGTATGGAAAGACGCTGACGGTGTGAGACTGAGTTATTTAATTGCATGCCTGCACAACCCCACCATAACCATCGACCTGAGGAAGAGTCCCACCTGTAGGGGACCCGACATCTAGCTGCCTCACCATCCCTCAGAGATCTACAGCAGCGCTGGTACAAATTACCAGAGACTACAGGTGGCGTCACGAACTGTAAATATATCTATCCCCTGTAAATATTCCCCCAACATACGCCAGAACCGCCAGGGCCACAGACCGAGCCACCGCTGCCTGTGACAAACCCCATAGACTTCCATGGGCTCGGCTCTGAGTACCCCATTGCCCTGGTAACCCACAATTGTGGTGGCGGGTCGACACAGGTACTCGGCACCGAGCCGTCGATTTCTATGGAGATGTCACTGGTAGCTGGACTCGGTCCGTGGCCCTGGGCGGTCATGCAATGGGGGGTATTTACAGGGGATTTTAGAATAGTTCGTGACGCCACCTGTGGTTTCTGATCTGATTGACCAGCGCTGCAGGGTAGATCTCTGAGGGGATGTTATGGCAGCTAGATGTTAAGTCCCCCACAGGTGGGACTGTTCCCTCAAAGTCTATGTGGTAATGCAGGGTGCGGATAAGAAGTCAGTCACACACAATGCAGTCTCTTTCCATACCTTTACTTGTAGATGTTTCAGGCAGGTCCCGGAAGCTGGTCAGGTTGGAGAATGCACATTCAGGGAATTGTTGAGCAGGTTAAGGGCCTCCTTTCTCCTTGTAATGTATGTGAGTACAAACTTGCATAAAGTCAAGTGCAACTCTTTCTGTAGCAACTACGCCCGGCCAACATTGTGGTGGAAGTCTTCTGTTGGATAGAACTAAGCCGTTGTGGCTGATCAGGCCTACTCCGTCCTGTTCTCCCTGACTCCAGTTACGTATCAGCACTTAGGGCTACCTTCTGTGACTTGAAGTCCAGCAAGGCCTCGGTGTATCTTATTACTAGACGTGAAGTTCTAGCAACACTTCGGACCCCGGTGTCCGGATAACTAAGTGAAGGTGATCTGTCACCTAGGTCACTTGTCCTTCTTTTACCACTCGCCTGTCGCCCTGCTCTTGCCCTTAACATAAGCACGGTAGCAGTGGGTGTAGTCGTAAGCTTTCCTTCCAGTGCTCACTGACCTGTTCTCAGTTAACTCGATGTTGTAGCTCCTGTGATTCCCTTCCTTCTTTCCTTCTCAACTCTGTCCAGAGTGGCTATCAGGAGCTTCTGTCAAACTGATTTCAATGCACGCTCGGAGAGTCACCTTCCACGTCCTTAAGGAACACAGGCAGCTTGTTCTGAGGTAACAGATGCAGATGTAACTCTGACTAGGCTAGAGTGATTCCTTCCCATCGTACTAGCCTCCACTTCAATATATGGTGAGCTACAGGAGCTCCTTCAGATCTCAGTCTTATCTCCTCTCCCTCCAAGACTAGAAACTGAACTGTTCTGTCCTGAGACAGGAAACTAATCTGACCACTGCTACGTCACACTAACCTAAATAGTCTGAAATGCCTCTAGTGGCAGTGTTGGGAATATGTGTGAGGTGAATGAATATCAGGCTTTACAATTACCTTCTTGTGCATTTTCCTGGAGACATGTGTACCTTGCGCAGCTGGGCCACACATCCCCCTCTAGGTAAACTCAGCACTCCCGGGCTGAAATAGAAAAGAAAAACATTTTTGTTTTGCATATAACATTAACAATTTAAACTCATCCCTTGCGGGAGGTAAGGACTCTTTAACGTTACAATTTGTACATAGGTCAGTAGAAAATTATCAAAATACTTTTCAATAAATATACACAGTATAAGACAAGATTCTTGTGGAGGACCCCACCAAAAACCTCCCACGTGGGTCCTGGGTGGGCTGCAGGACTTTTCTGTTGCAGACCTCACTCAAGGCCACACCATACGGGTTTTTCTTCAGAGGTAGTAAGGCTTTATGTAAAACCAAGATGGGGCACCGAAGTGCGAACTATTTACAATGAAAGTTTTTGGGCTGGCACAGTCCTCAGCCACGCAGTCCTTGCATGGTTAAACACATTTCACATATCAAGAGAAATCACATTAATACTTTAACTCTTTACCCAGCCGGGTATTCTACTTTAAATAAGCAAACATTATTAAACATTTCAATAAAGTGCAAATTTTTCTTCAATAAAACTTCTTCAACTTTATACATGTTCAGGTGCAGTAAACCCCTGTCTGGGTCCTACTGTTTTTCATCTTTCTTGCTTATGACAATTACTTTTTCCATCCCTGGGCCAGAAGTATACAATGCCCTTGGGAACCCATCACAAGAAGATCGTGTCCTGCAATATACGTTTGCGTAGCTACATCTTTTGCTTGATCCTCCAGGGACCCAACGGTTACATCCTCAGAGTAGAACGCAGGTTGAATTGCAGAAGGTGCCGCAGTGTACAATACAGGTTGCGATGCAGAATGGGTCGCGGTTTGCGTTGCGGGTGCACGGCCTGGTGCGGACGCCAACGATGACGCTGCTGGGGTTTGCGGTACTGTGGCACGGGAGACCTCACTGGCTTCAGGGACGGGGTCGCTGACACGGGTGACGTTTAAGGCGTACCACCCTTTTAGCCCCCAATGCCGCGTGTAGCTGACAATGTCCCCGTTCACAAGATCCCTCCCAGGGTGCCCGATGGGTAAGTGGGACTCCACATCTCTCCGACTCACAAAGATCTCTTGGTACAGGCCCGGCTCATGTATGAAGCCCCAGCCTTTGCGGAGTTGGAATTCCCTAACGGCCCCCTGGCGCCGCGGTTCCCGAAGCGTACCTTTGTTCTTCCGGACGGTCTCCTTGTCGGCGAGGAACTTTTCATGGTACCGCTGCCGCTGCTGCTGCGCCTCTCTCTGCTCCTGTTGGCGTTGCTGCTCCTTTTCCTGGTGCTGCCACTCGCTCTCAAACTGGACGTCATACGTCACATCATCCAGGTACTCCATCGCGTCCCAATCGATCTCTGGCATGGACGGCTGGGACCCCTCCGGTGTCCCTACCGGGGACTGTACTCCGCTGCGGCCTCCTGGCCTGGCTGGCACTCCGGAACGGGCAGGGCCTCCTCAGCCTCCTTCTCTCCCGCCGCTCCATCGGTGGGGTCAGGTACAGCTCTTTCGGGGCCGGCCTCCGGTTCTCCTTCAGCCTTTTGCAGCGGCGACACAGGGAGCTCAGGTAATGGCGTTGTTCTAGTAGGAGAGAGCACTGCATCCCACAGCAGCCGCTGTTTCTGGGCACGCCAGCGTCTCTCTGTTTCCTCCATGTCGGCATGGCGATGGATCAGTTTTCTGAGCACCGCATTCTCTTCCTTCAATTCTAGCATAGTTGGGTCGGTGTCCCGACCTGGGGACGGCTCCGGTACAGGCAGTAGCTTTCTTGGGGAACGGGGCCTGCGCGCCGCCGCTCCTTCACACAGCACCTCCTGTCCTTCCGCCATCTCACTCCAGGCCAGACTGTGCTTTCCATCAGGAACAATCTGGTCTCTTCCGTGGAGGCGGGATTTGCGCTTCCTCTTCTTAGCATAGAGAATGAAGAGGAGGCGGATCTCTCTTGCTGTAGGGCAGGCTCTGGTATTATAATAGCATTTTGAGAGGGCGGCCATCACTTTCGCGCCACAGGGGGTACATGCCCACGAATGCACGCCCACCTTCTTCACCAACGCCTCAGGGCGCGAATATGGCGGCAAAATGGCGGAAAATGGCGCCAAAAATCACCAAAAACTGCACACAGTCTTTTTCACAAACACAGTCCAATTCAGGCACACAGGACTCACATCCAGTAAGCTTCGGATCCTGTTCGTGACGCCAAAGATGACGCGCACCACATGTGTGTACCAGGGTTATGGGGTACTCGGCACCGAGCCCGTCGATTTCTATGGGAGATGTCACTGGTAGCTGGACTCGGTCCGTGGCCCTGGGCGGTCATGCAATGGGGGTATTTACAGGGGATTTTAGAATAGTTTGTGACGCCACCTGTGGTTTCTGATCTGATTGACCAGCGCTGCAGGGTAGATCTCTGAGGGGATGTTATGGCAGCTAGATGTTAAGTCCCCCACAGGTGGGACTGTTCCCTCAAAGTCTATGGTGGTAATGCAGGGTGCGGATAAGAAGTCAGTCACACACAATGCAGTCTCTTTCCATACCTTTACTTGTAGATGTTTCAGGCAGGTCCCGGAAGCTGGTCAGGTTGGAGAATGCACATTCAGGGAATTGCTGAGCAGGTTAAGGGCCTCCTTTCTCCTTGTAATGTATGTGAGTACAAACTTGCATAAAGTCAAGTGCAACTCTTTCTGTAGCAACTACGCCCGGCCAACATTGTGGTGGAAGTCTTCTGTTGGATAGAACTAAGCCGTTGTGGCTGATCAGGCCTACTCCGTCCTGTTCTCCCTGACTCCAGTTACGTATCAGCACTTAGGGCTACCTTCTGTGACTTGAAGTCCAGCAAGGCCTCCGGTGTATCTTATTACTAGACGTGAAGTTCTAGCAACACTTCGGACCCCGGTGTCCGGATAACTAAGTGAAGGTGATCTGTCACCTAGGTCACTTGTGCTTCTTTTACCACTCGCCTGTCGCCCTGCTCTTGCCCTTAACATAAGCACGGTAGCAGTGGGTGTAGTCGTAAGCTTTCCTTCCAGTGCTCACTGACCTGTTCTCAGTTAACTCGATGTTGTAGCTCCTGTGATTCCCTTCCTTCTTTCCTTCTCAACTCTGTCCAGAGTGGCTATCAGGAGCTTCTGTCAAACTGATTTCAATGCACGCTCGGGGAGTCACCTTCCACGTCCTTAAGGAACACAGGCAGCTTGTTCTGAGGTAACAGATGCAGATGTAACTCTGACTAGGCTAGAGTGATTCCTTCCCACTCGTACTAGCCTCCACTTCAATATATATTGTGAGCTACAGGAGCTCCTTCAGATCTCAGTCTTATCTCCTCTCCCTCCAAGACTAGAAACTGAACTGTTCTGTCCTGAGACAGGAAACTAATCTGACCACTGCTACGTCACACTAACCTAAATAGTCTGAAATGCCTCTAGTGGCAGTGTTGGGAAT
The DNA here is from genome assembly GCA_033576555.1 of Oophaga sylvatica. NCBI lineage: Eukaryota > Metazoa > Chordata > Amphibia > Anura > Dendrobatidae > Oophaga > Oophaga sylvatica. Next base: position 7,783 of record JARQOD010004902.1, read on the forward strand.
ATGTGTGAGGTGAATGAATATCAGGCTTTACAGTTACCTTCTTGTGCATTTTCCTGGAGACATGTGTGCCTTGCGCAGCTGGGCCACACATATGTAGCATTGTCACCAAAAAGGAGGGAGACCAGGACACATTTCTTGTACAGGGGCCCCAAGCTGTCACTGTCTGCTCCTGGGTACACGCTAATAAAATATGAATCCATACGAAGCAACAAACCACCCGTCTGAAGGTTATGTCTGCTATTGCTCAAGAACGTAATTCAGGAGGGCGGCAGAGCCCAAGGTTCATGTTTCTCCAGATAGTTATCACCTTGGAGGGAATCCACTTATCTCCAGTACAACGTGAGTGACTGTGTGTAATGGTCATACTGTTGTGACCACGCACCACAATTGTGGGTTACCAGAGCAATGGGGTACTCAGAGCCGAGCCCATGGAAGTCTATGGGGTTGTCACAGGTAGCGGTGGCTCGGTCTGTGGCCCTGGCGGTCAGGCGTAGGTTGGGGGGTATATTTACAGGGGATAGGTATATATACAGTTCGTGACGCCACCTGTAGTTCTCTGATCACTAAGACCAGCGCTGCTGCAGATCTCTGAGGGGATGGTGAGGCAGCTAGATGTCGGGTCCCCTACAGGTGGGACTCTTCCCTCAGGTTGATAGTTATTGTGGGGTTGTGCAGGGATGCAATCAAATAACTCAGTCTCACACATAGAAGCTTCTTTCCATACCTTTTACTTCAAGTTGTTCAGGCAGGTCCCAGGGAGGCTGTTCGGGGTGGATGAATGCACGTAGCGGTAACAGTTGAGCAGGTTACAGGCCTCCTTCTCTTTCCAAATGATGAGCGAGTCCAAGCTTGCCTGTAGCTAAGTTAACTCTATAGTTTTCAGCTTTTCCCACTAGCTGTACTGCCCGGCCGGTTTTGTGATAGAGCCTTATAAGTGGTGAACTAAGTACTTTCTTTTGCCGCGCGCCGGACTCAGAAGCCTTGTTCTCCTGACTCGGTTACGTACTGGCACTCTAAGGGCGGCTTTCTGCAACCTAAGGTCCAGTAAGACTCTGGTTTTTCTATCACTATGCCTGGAGCTATAGTGACGCTTCGGTCCCCAGTGACCGGTGACAATGTGCAGGATAATCCAATCCTTAAGGCACTTCTGAATCCTTCCCACTGTGCCCTTCGCCCTGCTTCTGCTTTCAATGTAGCACTGAAGCGTGAAGATAGAAAGTCAGTTTTCCTCCTTAGTCTCACTGAGTAACTCTCAGTTTCCTCAAAGTTCAGACTGAGTAAAAGGTAGCTCTGACTAGACTCGGGATGATAACTAGTCATCCGTTACTAGACTCCACTTCGTTGAATTGGCAGGAACTAATCTTCCGCTCACCCAGAGCTCTGACAGGAATCCTCACTGTCTGAGAAGAACTAGCCCTGACTGCTCTGTACGATGACAGGAAGCTAGACTGACTCTCTACTGTGCTACACGTCACTCCCCTATACACCCCTGTGGGTGTGTCTGAAATGTAAGTGAGTGATGACAAGCTTTAACTGTTACCTTACTGTGCATTCTCCAGATCCTGTGTGCCTTACATACCAGGGCTACACATTCCCCCTTGGTAAAATACAGCACTCCCGGGCTGTGAAATATAAGAAGAAAGACATTTTGTTTTTCATTCAAACAAGTAACATTTTAAACTCTTCCCACCCGGGAGGTACGGATTTCTTGAACGTTGCATTATAACATTAGACATAGAAAAATACAAAATACTAAATAAACATTTTCATATAAATAGATGACAATATTCTTGTGAAGGACCCGCACCAAACCTTCAACGTGGGTCCTGGTGGGCTGCAGGACATCTGACTGCAGACCTCGCTCAGTGCCACACCACACGGGTTTTATATTCAGAGGTAGTTGTGGTTTCATGTAAAACCAATATAATGCACCTTAGTGCAACTATTTACAAGATCAGTTCTTGGGCTGGCTCAGTCCTCAGCCTCAGAGTCCATCATGAAACATTTTCAAGTAATTTACATATCATAACAATACTTTATACAATTATCCATACTTAGTAAACTAGTTTGCTAGGACTACTGTTGATAACGAATAGGTATTTTCCCTTTCGTTGTACGTTCTGATCTACGTGGAGTAGCTTCAGGTATATTAATCTCTAACCCAACTGTTCTACGTAACGGCAAACTATAGAACTGTCTCAATCTTTCTATGGATCTGGCAAGCGTACTGATGGCTGGGCGGTGTGAGTCAGCTTCACCAGGGATCCCATAGCATGGGGCGCTGCTTCCGATGATTCTTCCTCTTGAGGTTCCGCAGGTTGGGGTGCTGCTGGAGTAGGTAACTCCTGAACTGGCTCAACTGGCACCATGGGCACAACTGGAGGTAGAACTTCCTCTTGTGGCTGATAAAATTGCAACACCGGAATTATTACAGCATCTCCCAGTCTCGGCCAATCTGCAGGGAAATCTCCCAGATCCGTGTGTATGACCTCTTCTTTTCTTTCTTCTTGATTGATGACAGAGTTCTCTTCACGAAACTTTAAGGGTTCTGGACACAATTTCAAATGGTCTCTGGACACAGTGGATATTGTTCTTCCTCCGTCCTTACTGATGATACAAACTTTTCTATTGTCATATTTGGAATCTTGTACGACGTAGGGTTCTTGCTCCCACTGGTTATCCAATTTGTGCATTTTCCTTTTCCTTTTCAATACCACTTCTCCAGGCATCAAAGGCTTGGCAGGAGCATTCCTGTTGTAAATATCTTCCTGTTTTTCCCGTGCCTTGTTGAGACTTTCTTCTACACAGACTTGCACTCTTCTGTATTGCTCTTGCCGATTGATGTCCCAGTTTTCAATGGCGTCAACTGCCTCTGGTTCTACCACTCCAAGTTCTAAATCCATTGGTAGTCTTCCGGGCCTTGCTCTCATAAGATAGGCTGGAGTGCAGTTAGTGGAACTTACAGGTATATGGTTATACAAATCAACCAAATCAGGTAGTAAGTCCGGCCATCGATTTCTGTCTTCAACGGTATGGATTTCAACAAATCAAGGACAATGTGGTTCATTTTCTCGCAAAGACCGTTGGTTTGAGGATGGTATGGTGTTGTTCTAATTTTCTTACACCCATACATGTGACAGAATTCCTTGAATAGATCAGCTTCGAAAGCAGGTCCTTGATCGGTTAATACTTGCTCCGGATACCCATGCGGTCTGCAGAAGCTTGCTTGAAAGGTTTTTGCTGCCGTCACTGCTGTCTGATCCTTAACTGGTACAACCACCAGAAATCTTGAGTAATGGTCCACCATGGTCAAGGCGTATGAGTATCCAGATCTACTTGGCGACAGTTTGACGTGGTCCAGGGCCACAATCTCCAAGGGACGGGTCGTCCGGATAGGCTGCAGGGGTGCCCTCTGACTACCGTAGTCCTTTCTTCTGAGACCACAGGGTCCACAGTTCCGACACCACCTCTCGATGGAGCTGCGCATCCCTACCCAGTAGAACCGGCACCTCAACAGGGTCTCCAGCTTTCTCCAGCCAAAGTGTCCTGCTTGATCATGGTATGCTTCCAACACCATTTGGACGTCTGCCTTGGGGACCACTATTTGCCAGACCATCTCGTGGGTCCTGGGATTGACGTATCTCCTGCACAACTTCTCACGGTATAGGAATAACCTGCTTCTCTCGTTCCACAGGAGCTTTGCTGACATAGGTGCATCTTTTTCCAAGGAGGAACCTTCCTGTCTTAACAACTCCTTGATACGGCTGACCACTGGATCGCTGTCCTGAGTCTCTTTCCAGCTGTGATGGGGTAAAGGATTTAACGTTGCACCATACTGCTTTCTGTAGACTCGATGCTCGTGGACTACCCCATTACGATGGAACGCAGGTAGCTCAATTTCTTCCAGGTCGTCCGATTCTTCCTCCGTGTCAGAGTCATGAGGCATACGGGACAATGCGTCAGCATTAGCATTCTTTCGGCCTGCCCGGTACTTGATAGTAAACTGGTAATTGGACAACCGAGCCATCCAACGCTGCTCCATGGCGCCCAGCTTGGCCGTTTCCAGGTGCGTTAGCGGGTTGTTGTCTGTGTACGCCGTGAACTTGTTGGAGGCCAGATAGTGCTTAAATCTTTCAGTAATGGCCCAGACCAGCGCCAGAAACTCCAGCTTGAAGCTGCTATAATTTTCCAGATTCCTCTCAGTTGGCCTGAGTTTTCTGCTGGCATAAGCGATGACTTTTTCCTGGCCATTCTGCTTCTGACTGAGAACTGCTCCTAAACCTTCATTACTAGCATCGGTGTACAGCAGGAACGGTTGGCTGTAATCAGGATACGTCAAAATCTCATCACCTGTAAGGATCTCTTTCATCTTTTGGAATGCTTCAGCCTGTTCCTTACCCCAATTGAAGGGAGGATTTCTGCTCTTTAGGGATTGGCCTACTAGGAGGTCCTGTAGAGGCGCTGCCTTCTTCGTGTAATCTTTCACGAACCTTCTGTAGTAACCCGTTAGTCCCAGGAACTGTCGCACTTCCTTGAGGTTCTTCGGCTCCGGCCACTTCTGGATGGCAGTGACTTTCTCTGGGTCCGGCGCTACTCCTTCCGAACTGACGATGTGCCCCAAATATTGTACCTTCTGTTTGAGTAGATGGCATTTTGAGGGTTTCAACTTCATCCCGTACCTGGACAGGGACTCAAATACTTCTGCCAGGTGCTTCAGATGGTCCTCATATGTCTTGGAGTACACGATGACGTCGTCTAAGTATAGCAGCACGGTTTCAAAATTGAGATGTCCCAGGCAGTTCTCCATCACTCTCTGAAATGTTCCTGGGGCACTGCTGAGCCCAAACGGCATTCTGTCGAACTCACAGAGCCCCATTGGGGTGGTGAAAGCCGTTTTCTCACGATCCTCCTCAGCCACAGCCACTTGCCAGTATCCACTAGTCAGATCAAGGGTAGAAAAGTAGTTAGCCGTTTTCAGAGCAGCTAATGACTCCTCTATACGTGGTAACGGTATGCATCCTTGTGTGTTATGCGGTTCACCTGCCTGTAATCCACACACATTCTCAAGCTACCATCTTTCTTTCTAACCAGGACTAGAGGTGCTGCCCAGGGACTACAACTATCCCTGATTACTCCGGCTTCTTTCATATCTCGCAACATTTCCTTAGCCTTCTGATAATGGGCTGGGGGTATAGGCCTATACCGCTCTTTGATGGGAGGATGACTGCCTGTAGGGATATGATGTTGTACTCCCTTAATTATCCCAAAATCAAGTGGATTCTTGCTAAATACTTGGGCGTACTCTTGCACCACCCGTAATACCCCTTGCTTCTGGTGAGCGGGAGTGGTGTCCGTCCCAACATGGAGTTGCTGACACCATTCCGCCACCTGGGTTGCCGGGTCATTGTCCTCCGCTATTTGGCGGGAGTCTAAGGACTCAGCCGGGAGAATAGAATTATTGTCAACAGCATGTAGTTTAGCAATGGTTGCATAACGGGGTAAGTTTACCTCATCATCTCCCCAGTTGAGAAGCCGTACCGGTACTCTTCCATTCACCACTTCCACTACTCCCCTAGCAGTCATAAGTGTAGGTCTATGTTCTGAATGGTGGGGTTCTACTACAGCTTGGTAATTCTGTCCTCTCAGACCTATGGCTGCCCTGCACCAGATTATCATTTCACTCATTGGGGTATCACAATGGGATTCGAGTCAGTGACCCGTACATTACCAATTTCGCCGTCTGTAAGCTTCGCTTGCTGCTGACACACCAGGGCCCGGATCTCTCTTTGGATTACTCCTTTCTGCCTTGGTCGGGCAATCTCAGCGAGCTGTTGGAGTAAGAACACAACTTCTCCCAAACAATTACTGATAATGTTAGTACCCAAAATTATATTTAAACCGTTCTCCTCATTTACAGTCTTTACTACCAGAAGCCCCTGGTCTTTCAACTCCTCTCTGCCCACTTTCACATCTACACATTTTGTCCCGAGTACTTCTACAGGAAGACCATTAGAAGCATACACGGTAAAGTCAGGGCTCGGGGTTTAAGACTGTCCATTGACCAGAACTTAGTATATAGGGCATCAGGTATTAGGGTCACCTGAGACCCAGTGTCTAACAATGCCGGAACAGCAATACAATCTAGAATGATAGACAGGTAGGGTCGTCCACCCACATACCTGCGGTTCCAGTCTAGGGGGCCTGACGGGTCTCCTCCTGGGTGTTGGCCCTCAGACCCAGGTTCTGCCCGTTTAAAGGACACTGTGGAGACATATGACCTTTCCGGTTGCATCGGTAACAGGTGATCTCCCGACGAGGAGGGTGTTGATCAGAGGTCGCTCCTGGGGGGGCGTTGTCCTCCTCCGGGGGGCGACGTCTTCCTTCTTCTCCGGTTCATCCACGGAACGTCTTCTGGGCAGTCCGCTATTAAGATCTTCCCTTCTTCCTCTTTCCGCAGCTGCAGGGCACTCATCACAGCAGCCAGATTTTTAGTCAGCTGGCGCACCTCTGAGCGCAGACAGTCCAATTCACTAGGGGGTGTCACCTGCGTTTTGGTTTCGGCCACTAGCGAGGAAAAGGGGGTTGCCGCCGGCTCCAGAGTGACTTCACCCTGACGATGTTGGGTTGCCACCTCAGGTTTGCCCAGGGGCCGCAGCCCTTTTATTGCCATGTCCTTTAGGGCATCAAAGGTAGCATCAGGGTGATCTAAAGACCACCAATTCACAGTTCTGCGTTCCGCTTGGGACCTCAGTCCCTGCACAAATTGTTCTTTCAGCATCTTATTTTCATCAATGACACTTATGGTATTAACCTGCTTGAGGGCTCTCAGGGCCCCTTGTAGTCGGCAGGCATAGTCCCTTATGCTGTCACTTGGTTGCTGTGAACAGTTATAGAATGCCATCCGGAGATCTGTTTCGGTGCGATCTTCAAAAATAGCCTGTAACTTTAAGAGGATTGCAGGCACCAACTCCTGTCCGCGGTAGCCCAAGTCTCCACTTCTCTCTCAGCAGCGCCAGTTAGCTGCCCTATTAGCACAGCAGCTTTTTGTCTCTCAGGCATGGAGTACATTTCCAGGACACTGCATATCTTCCGTTTGAATCCTGCTAAAGTGCCTGGCTCGCCGCTGTACTGGGGAAGCCATTTCGCCCCAGGCATATATGGAAGCGTTAGTGGCATGAGCGGGACCACCGGACTGAGTGCTGGGCCTGCGCCCCCATCCGGCGCTACAACGCCACGCGGTGCGGAGTCGGGGCCTCCGGCTGGGGCCGCACTGTCGGCCGGTTGTTGCAACATATTAGCGCCCCCTTGGTTAAACGGAGCCTACCGGTTTCAGAAGCTGCTATTTCACAGGCACAGCAGTAGGAACAGGACCTTCGTCGCAGGCGCTCTGATGTCAGAGCGTCCACTTCCTGTCGCAGGACCTGCCGCTGAGTCAGAGCCGGGGGCGTGTCCAAGACTTTGCGCGCTCCTTCAGGTACGCCCACCTTCTTCTCCAGCGCCTCAGGTGCGAATATGGCGGCAAATATGGCGGTATTTGGCGCCAAACAATAGCAACAGTCTTTTTCACCAAAACACTCCACAGGCACACAGGGCTCGCAATTCTGCAAGTTTCGTATCCTGTTCGTGACGCCAAGTTTTTGTTGTGACCACGCACCACAATTGTGGGTTACCAGAGCAATGGGGTACTCAGAGCCGAGCCCATGGAAGTCTATGGGGTTGTCACAGGTAGCGGTGGCTCGGTCTGTGGCCCTGGCGGTCAGGCGTAGGTTGGGGGGTATATTTACAGGGGATAGGTATATATACAGTTCGTGACGCCACCTGTAGTTCTCTGATCACTAAGACCAGCGCTGCTGTAGATCTCTGAGGGGATGGTGAGGCAGCTAGATGTCGGGTCCCTACAGGTGGGACTCTTCCCTCAGGTTGATAGTTATTGTGGGGTTGTGCAGGGATGCAATCAAATAACTCAGTCTCACACATAGAAGCTTCTTTCCATACCTTTTACTTCAAGTTGTTCAGGCAGGTCCCAGGGAGGCTGTTCGGGGTGGATGAATGCACGTAGCGGTAACAGTTGAGCAGGTTACAGGCCTCCTTCTCTTTCCAAATGATGAGCGAGTCCAAGCTTGCCTGTAGCTAAGTTAACTCTATAGTTTTCAGCTTTTCCCACTAGCTGTACTGCCCGGCCGGTTTTGTGATAGAGCCTTATAAGTGGTGAACTAAGTACTTTCTTTTGCCGCGCGCCGGACTCAGAAGCCTTGTTCTCCTGACTCGGTTACGTACTGGCACTCTAAGGGCGGCTTTCTGCAACCTAAGGTCCAGTAAGACTCTGGTTTTTCTATCACTATGCCTGGAGCTATAGTGACGCTTCGGTCCCCAGTGACCGGTGACAATGTGCAGGATAATCCAATCCTTAAGGCACTTCTGAATCCTTCCCACTGTGCCCTTCGCCCTGCTTCTGCTTTCAATGTAGCACTGAAGCGTGAAGATAGAAAGTCAGTTTTCCTCCTTGGTCTCACTGAGTAACTCTCAGTTTCCTCAAAGTTCAGACTGAGTAAAAGGTAACTCTGACTAGACTCGGGATGATAACTAGTCATCCGTTACTAGACTCCACTTCGTTGAATTGGCAGGAACTAATCTTCCGCTCACCCAGAGCTCTGACAGGAATCCTCACTGTCTGAGAAGAACTAGCCCTGACTGCTCTGTACGATGACAGGAAGCTAGACTGACTCTCTACTGTGCTACACGTCACTCCCCTATACACCCCTGTGGGTGTGTCTGAAAGTGTAAGTGAGTGTCAAGCTTTAACTGTTACCTTACTGTGCATTCTCCAGATCCTGTGTGCCTTACATACCAGGGCTACACAATACATGGTGAGAAGAGCCGCACTGCTGCCAGGAAGGAAGGAAAGACGATCGATACCATGTAACTGTGACGCTGGCATTCAGCGAGAGACCCGAACTGTCACTTATAGCGAGTGTTTCATCTGGAACAAAATTCTATGTACAGACTCCATGTTATTATAAAAAAGTAACTAACAAACTGTTCATTCTCAGATGTGTGTGACTGCAGAAAGCTCAGAGCCAGGAGGACGCTGCAAGCATTTCACAGCAGAGGTGGTGTATGAAAAGCTTTATACATACACATCAGATGAAGTGGTGAGAAACGCACCATTACTGCTCATTTATTACATAAACTTATGCAAAGCAATAATCATCTAAAAACATGATAAAAACAAACATAATATACAATTCTACCACTCCCCACTAGGAATACAATAAGTCTATAACTACTATAAAACTGCCCTATGTAAAGGAATATAACTACTATAATACTGCTCCTATGTAAAGGAATATAACTACTCTAATACTGCCCTATGTACAAGAATATAACTACTATAATACTGCCCCTATGTACAAGAATATAACTACTATAATACTGCTCCTATGTACAAGAATATAACTACTATAATACTGCCCCCTATGTACAAGAATATATCTACTATAATACTGCTCCTATGTATAAGAATATAACTACTATAATACTGCTCCTATGTACAAGAATATAACTACTATAATACTGCTCTATGTAAAGGAATATAACTACTATAATACTGCTCCTATGTACAAGAATATAACTACTATAATACTGCTCCTATGTACAAGATATAACTACTATAATACTGCCCCTATGTACAAGAATATAACTACTATAATACTGCTCCCTATGTACAAGAATATAACTACTATAATACTGCTCCTATGTACAAGAATATAACTACTATAATACTGCTCCTATGTACAAGAATATAACTACTATAATACTGCCCCTATGTACAAGAATATAACTACTATAATACTGCCCCTATGTACAAGAATATAACTACAATAATACTGCTCCTATGTACAAGAATATAACTACTATAATACTGCTCCTATGTACAAGAATATAACTACTATAATACTGCTCCTATGTACAATAATATAACTACTATAATACTGCTTCTATGTACAAGAATATAACTACTATAATACTGCCCTATGTACAAGAATATAACTACTATAATACTGCTCCTATGTACAAGAATATAACTACTATAATACTGCTCCTATGTACAAGAATATAACTACTATAATACTGCCCCTATGTACAAGAATATAACTACTATAATACTGCTTCTATGTACAAGAATATAACTACTATAATACTGCCCCTATGTACAAGAATATAACTACTATAATACTGTCCCCTATGTACAAGAGTATAACTACTATAATACTGCTCCTATGTACAAGATATAACTACTATAATCTGCCCTATGTACAAGAATAAATACTATAATACTGCTCCTATGTACAAGAATATAACTACTATAATACTGCTCCTATGTACAAGAATATAACTACTATAATACTGCCCTATGTACAAGAATATAACTACTATAATACTGCCCCTATGTACAAGAATATAACTACTATAATACTGCCCCTATGTACAAGAATATAACTACTATAATACTGCTCCTATGTACAAGAATATAACTACTATAATACTGCTCCTATTGTGGTTTAATGACCCCTGATGCAGCTAGGGGGCACTGTGTATGGCCCTCGGGATATGCATGGAGGCATGTGATGGATGAACGTTATGTATCACAGAGGTGGGGTGGCCCTGTGATGGAAGCCTGGATATGTTTTGGTTCAGCAGATCTACTGCTGAGTTGTACTATATATTGGGAGGCTTCCAGGTGACTAAGAGAGCTGGGTGGGTCCAGTCACCTACAAACCCACCCAAGGGGCTTGTGTCTAAATACCTGGGATAAAACCTGCATGTAATGGTGTAGCTGAAGGACCTGTGGTGAGGTCATGACCATGTGACATAACCATGTGATTCCTGACCTCAACTGTGGGTGGAGTTACACCTATGTAATGGAGTGTGTTTTGCACCTGTGAGAGAGTGTGTGGGAGTCTGCCAGTGTGGACAGGCTTCCATGTGTCCAAGGCGGGACATTACAGAGAGGTCTCTGTGACTGAAGAGCGAGGCTCCAGGCAGGAGCTGAAGCATTGAAGAGTGTATTGTATGTTACCATATGGTTTATGATGCAATAAACCTAAAGACTTTTTGCATAAGAAAGTGTCTCTTGAATTACCTCTGAAGCAGCCGAGTGAGTAAAACCTTACAATTGGTGGATGGAATGCTGGCAGCGACCCAAGGAGCACATGTTCCAGGACTGGGAATCAGGAACCAGAGGAGGAACGGACGGTCTGTGAAAACCGTGAGTGTGACCAGTGGTCACGAACAAACTGTGCATTGATGTTTATATGTGGTGCCTCTGAAGATAAGAGGTATCTGAAGAAACTGTTAAGCAGTGGTGACAGACAGGAGTCTGTGTTATGTGACCGGGGTCATTGAGAAGTAAGCAAAAAGCATGCTGAGAGGATACCTCAGAGGAGGTGTCCGGAAATCTCTGTGGCCAAGAGTGACAGACAGGAGTCTGTGGTGTGCTGACGGGTCAGTGAGAAAGACTGTATTTTTGTGTTTGCTGGGTACCTCTAAGGCTGAGGTCTCCAGGAACCTGCGTGGCTGACGCCAACAGGGGACAGTCTTGACAACCGTGCTAGGCTGGTCGGGATCAGTGAGAAGAATCAGTGAGAAACTATTTTTTTTTTGTTTTTTTTCTTCTTCTGGAACACGTGTGAGGTGTTTGCTGTGGCTCGGAGGAGTCATGAAGGTGACAAGCGGCTGGCTGTGACTCGTGGGGTCACGAAGGTGACAAGCGGCAAGACAGCGCAGCGTGCAGAGACTTATGGTAGCAGGAGCTACAGTGACTTGCAGCAAGAGGTTCTGCAGCAGCAAGAGCTGCAGTGGCAGCAGCGGCTTGTGCGCGGTAGCCGGAGGTGCTGGCGGAAGGTGACAGTACCAGCAGGAGCTGGGGAGGTACCATAAGGACATCAGAGGTCCAGAGTGGGTGACCTCTTAAAGGAACAGTACCAGCCCAAAAAGACATACGGGTCTGTGCGAACTGGGGTCTGGTAGAGCCGTGGGGGGAGTCCACGGTGTATAACCCAAGGAGGGGTGATGGCCCAAAAGGGGGCGGAGTCCCAAAAGGGGGTGGCAACCCAAAAGGGGATGGTGGCCCAAAAGGGGGCGGAGTCCCAAAAGGGGGCGGTTGGCAAAAAAGGGGTGGAGGATCCCAATGTTAAAGGGGAGGTCCAGACAAACTGTTGCCAGGGGCAAATATGTTATATGTGTCCAGTCTGCCTTAGGAACTATCCGCCCGGCACACTACTACGGGGGTGTACCCTGCAGATACACCATGAAGAGGTGGTGGGTCTGGTCGACTCGGGGAGTCCGGTGACTCTAGTGAGGGTTGCACCTGACGGGTTTCAAATACCTGGAAGAAAGGTCGGGGTCACCTGTATCCATGGGGACACAAAGGATTATTCAGTGGCCAGGGTGGTCTTTGAGACAGGCTGGGACATTGCAGGACAGGATGTCGCTATAGTCCCTAATTTGTCGTGTCCAGTGGTCATAGGTCGGGACTCTAAACTGTTCTCTGGCTTGTGGGACAGGGGAGTTCCTCTACAGCAGGAGGGAGGCCTCTCTACTGTTGGGGTGGCAGACATTGGGACAGTGACACCTCCCAAAACTGATGAGTCAGACGGTGACACAGGAGGAAAGGATGAGTCTGCCCGACTGACTGACATGATGTACTCTGAAATGTATGACAACAGAACCCATGACGATGTGGTAGTTAAGACCTCTAGAACGGACACCCGGTTAGAGGGTAACGGGAGGGGCCCCGAGAGTGACTCCTGTGCAGACTGTGATTAGACCGCAAGGGAAAGCGAGTGCAGTAATGTGGAGCCGAGTAAAAATGGCCGATCTTCCTCTCGCCGCAGGGCCGTGGAAAGGCGGGACAGGCTACATCCTCTAAGAAGCAAAATGATGAGGAAGAGTCAGGGTCAGGTACTGGTCAGGTGACTGTCCTTAATGAGGAGATAGAGTTGTGTAAAGAAACAGTGAAAGAGGCAGTCGAGCAGGAAAGGGTCCTGAGAGGAATGATTGAGCACAATGTGGAGGAGCTGGAGAAGGAAGTCTCTAAGCTCAGAAATCATCTGTCAGGGGCGTGGCCTGCTCTTGGATGTGAGTGCACGTCTTTTGCTGGGCTCCTGAAGCCCCCTGCTTTAGCAACTGAAAAAGCGACGTTGGAGGAGACCTGCGGCTATAATTTTACCACCGGAGGACTTCTAGTTCCACGAGGATTAAGAAAATCCCAAATCTGCCTGGTTTTCGGCCAGAATAAGGAGAGGATCGATTGTGGCCTGCAGGAGAGAGGCAAGCCGGGGGCTGTAGTAGCTCCGTGCAGCCACTTCCTGACTAACCTTCAGTGCTGGTACAGGACCTGTGCCCTGCTGCAAAGCTAGCGGTTCGTCTCCTGACTACTCTGGGACCTGGGAAAGCCGGCTAAAAGGTTTATAAAGAAGAAAAGTACTTACCACTGCAGTTTCCAGCGTCCGGAGCGTTCCTGTGGCCTGCATCCTCGGCTGAGGCGGCGTGGTGACTTCCGAGCGCCGGCGGTCATCTCTGGATAAAGCTGGCATCGTCTTCAATCAAGCATCTGGAGGATCCGGAGACCGGGACCCCTTCATCTGGAGCTGTGTCGACCTGCGAGCTGCTTCTTCATCGCCGAGATCTGTGAAGGTAAGCGGTGGACGCTGCCATTACCGTAAAGCAGAACTGTGGCTGTAAAGCAACTTTGCGCTCGAAAAGGCGACGCAGATTTGTTTCTTGCGTCTTAAAAAGCATCGCAAAAAAAAATTGCGACCTAAAATACATCGCAAAGTTAAATTGCGCTCTGAAAAACATCGCACATTTCTTCAGTTACATAGGATTTCCCTTTGCGACGTGGTCTGCATCACATTCTGCATCACATTTTGTTTGAGGAAGATTTTCATCTCTGTGTTATCCCTGAATCACTGGATCTGAACTTGGATACAGTCTTTTGAAGAGGAATCTCATTCTTTAAGCCCTTGAATTTCAAAATTCAATCCCAAAATAAAAGCTGCTGATTTGGAACAAATTTTGAACTAAACTCGCTAGAATCATTCAGCGAGCTCAGTTGAATCCGACCTTAACTACTGACTCTATCTGAAGAAAGAAGACATCTAGAGTGGTTATTGTACTTGTATTAACTTGTATTGTCTCCTATTGCATGTGATATTTTCATAGCTACCCTTTTGTTAAATATTTAACCCACTGAAAATGAGTACCAGAAGCGGCAAAAAATCCCAGGGGGAAAAATCAGCACCAAAATCAGTACCCAAATCTGTTGCTAAAAAAGATATAACTGATCTTGATGAGGCAATTTGTATTAGTCCTCCCGCCTCTCCTCCTGCGGAGGGTTTTAAAATCGGCTTAAAGGAGGATACTAGCATGTTGAAAGAAATACAAGACATAATTGATACTCAGACCGATATGGATACTACTGTCACTAAAAAAAGAAATATAATCAAGGCTTGGTCTGACTCTGAGGAGGAGTACCATGATACTTCTCCTATACAAAGCCCAGATAGGAGTAGACCTAGGTTGTCTGAGGAAGTACCAAAAATATGCCCTATTGAGGAGATTCAAGCCTCCGATAAAGGAGTATCCCAAGCGTACTGAAAGATCTAATAGTCGCTCTAAACAATAGTCTTAGATTGACGATGGAGGAAAATACTAATCGTTTGCAAGCTAAATTTGAAGTTATTAATTCTCGTATTGACAAAAATGAAAAAAAAAAAAAAAATTGTTGTCTTGGAAAAAAATTCTTCTTCTTTACAGAAGCAGCAAGCTGACACACAAAAGGAGGTGCAATACTTGAGAACGAAGCTTGCTGACATAGAGGACCGCAGTAGGCGGAACAATATTAAATTGAGGGGAATTTCTGAAAAAATAAGTCAGGCCAATTTACAGAAGTATACAATGGGGATTCTTAAAAAAATCTTTCCGGAGACACCGGAACTAGAGCTAATGTTAGACAGGATCCATAGGTTACCAAGACCCAGATCTATTTCGGAGGATACTCCGAGGGATACAATATTAAGATTCCATTTTTACTCCACTAAAGAGAGACTCCTGGCCTATATGAAGGACAAGAAACAGCTTCCTCATCCATTTGATCATATAAAGATATTTGTAGATTTATCCAAAGACACAATCCAGTTGAGGAAGAGCTTTGGGGAGGTCACTTCAATTTTGCGTAGGAAGGGAATCCAATACAGATGGGGCTTTCCGACTAAATTACTTGTGAATAGAGGTGGTAGGATTATCCGAATACTCTCTCCCCAAGATGGAATGTCCTTTATCTCTTCTTTAAATAAAAATGGAGATAATCCGTGTTAAGATAGAGTTCACTTTACTGTTTGTAAATGTTTCATTTGCAGGGGGCCTCTAAGGCCATCCACAACTTTCCCTTTTAAGGAGAACATCCTTTGAATCTAAGGATTCTTCATAAGATTGTTTAGTTTTCTTATTAAAGTTTTTGTGTGTTTTATTTGTTAGTATTATTGCTTAAAGAAAATGGTTAAAATGTTATCATTTAACGTGAGGGGCTTAAATAGTCCGGTTAAGAGGCACTCTACATGGAGAGAGATTAAGAGAAGTGGAGCTGAGATCATTTGCTTACAGGAGGTTAAACTTGCCAAATTAGATCATCCCAAATTCGAAAATAAAAATTATTCACATATCTTTGAAGCTCTAAATGATAAAAAGAAGGGAGGTGTTATTACCCTTATTAAAAATCCATTAGCTTTTCAAAGCATTGAGACACACTCAGATCCTGAGGGTAAATATTTAATACTGGTGGGTTTGGTCAATAATCAATTGACTACTATCATTAATGTTTATGCACCTGTTAACGCTCAGTTCAGATTCTTCAATGAGCTTGACAAAAAAATTCAAGAAGTGAAGAAAGGGGTGGTTGTTGTGGTAGGAGATTTCAATATTGTTCCTGACGCTCAGATGGACTCAACTGCAAGGTCTAGGTCATCTTTCCCGGTTTTGAAGGGATGGCTTCATAGCCATGAATACCTGGATGTCTTCAGGTGCATAAACACTACATCATTGGAATATACGCATTATTCAGAGGTCCATAAAACCTTTTCGAGAATTGACCTATTCCTCACAGATTATTTTTCAATTTCTAGATTTGGGAAAATTGATATCCTCCCAAAGTCCTTCTCTGACCACTCTCCAGTATCTTGTGAAGTAGATCTTGGTATACCACATAAGAGGGACTTTCTTTGGAGATGTAATTCCACACTTTTATACAACCCAAGCTTTAAGGAAAAAATAGAGACAGCTATTGCCAACTATTTCAAAGAAAATGATTCGGAAGACGTGAGCCCGTTCACATTGTGGAACGCTCACAAATGCGTTATAAGGGGAGTGATGATAGGATTACTGAACCAAAAAAAACAGCAAGACAGGGAAAGGATTCTTAGTTTACAAATGGATCTTAAGAATAAGAAGATTCCCAACAAAAATTAGCGGTCCCATCTCCAGCTCTGCATTCGGAAATCATCAATCTCAGAATTGCGTTGAGAGCAGCCCTATTTGAAGACTATGATAGGTATGCAAAGAAAATGAAATCTAACTTCTATTTCTCCTATAACAAACCTTCCAAGCTTATGGCTCAGAGATTCCAGGCCATAAGAGTAAGGAATAGGATAAATAGGATTAAATATAATGGATTGACATCCGATCATCCTAAAGAAATAGCTGATCATTTTGCAGATTATTTCTCATCTCTGTATAATCTTAAGTATGACCCTGATACACAACAGCCAGATAAACTCCACATTCAAAAATGTCTATCAAGTATTAACTTACCTAAACTTACTGCAGACCAATTGACATCCATTGATGCCCCCTTTACTACACATGAAATTTCCGAATCCATCAAAAAACTAAAACTCAAGAAGTCACCGGGTCCTGATGGGTTCACGAATGAGTATTTTAAAGTGTTTGCCCCTCGCTTGGTTCCATGTCTTGGTTCAGTGTTCAATAAAGCGTCTTCGACTGGAGAATTTCCGCCGGAAATGCTAAAAGCCACTATAATTCTAATACCCAAAACTAAAGGGGACTTGGAGTCTGTTAAAAATTATAGGCCCATTTCATTAATCAATACAGACGTAAAAATTTACTCCAAAATTATTGCCGATAGAATCAAAACTATTCTTCCAAGCATAATCCACAAGGATCAAATGGGTTTTATTCTGGGACGTCAAACCAGTGACGGCACTAGAAAACTATTCGACCTAATTCACTCTATCAGATCCAAAAGAACTCCATCAATACTCTTAGCCTTGGATGCTGAGAAGGCATTCGATAGAGTGAATTGGGATTTTTTGATAGCGACCCTGAAAAAATTTGGCTTTAGTTACAATATAATTAGAACAATCATGGCCTTGTATGCCTACCCCTCAGCAAATGTGTATGTAAATAGTCACCTCTCTAAATATATTCCTATAACGAATGGAACAAGGCAGGGGTGTCCCTTGTCCCCTCTGCTTTTTGCTATTGTTATGGAGCCACTTGTTGAGAAAATAAGGAATGAATCAATCAGAGGGATCCAGATAGGGGCAAAACAATACAAGATTAGTTTATTTGCAGATGATGTCATCCTCAGTCTTGCGAACCCTTCATGCTCTATTGTGCATGTCCTCCGGGATTTTGGAGATTTTTCAAGGGCATCGTTGTTCAAAATCAATGAATCAAAAGCTAAGATTTTGGATTTTTTCTTGAGCCAGGAGGACATCTGTGGTATCAAGGAAGGATCCAATTTCGATTGGGAAAGAGAATCTCTAACTTATCTTGGCATACTCATCACTAGAGTTTTTCGTAAGACGATTGATCTTAACCTACAGAAAATTACTAAGGAAGTTCAATCTGAGCTCAATAACCTTGGGAAGCAAGAAATTTCTTGGGCCGGTAGAATTATTTTGTTTAAACTTTTTACTCTTCCCAAGATCTTATACATTTTTAGAGCATTACCTTTGTCTATTCCTTTGAAGCTAATCAAAAAACTACAATGCATAATTAACGCATTTGTATGGAATAAGAAAAGGGCAAGGATAGCGTTCACCACTATTACTAAAAATAAAACAAATGGAGGCCTGGCTCTTTCTAATTTAGTCAACTATTATTATTCTTCCTTAGTGAAACAGTCTCGTATTTGGTTCAAGCCGGACAATGGCCCGGCCTGGTCAGAAATTGAAAGATTCTATAATAGGAATGCTCCTCTGTCAAAGCTAATTTTAAGTAGTGTTCTGTCATCCTCCCCTGTATCGCATGTCTCACCGACCATATCAGCTACCTTATCAGCCTGGTCCTACATGGCCAAAATTCAAATACAGAGTAGGAAAAGGTTAAGGTATGACCAAATTTAGGATATCTCACTAAAATTTTTTGGTTTGATTATGGAGAAGGAGGTTCCCAGTTCTTGGAAATTGGCAAACTTAATGAAGGTACAGGATATATTTAATGGTACAGAATTCATTGAATATGAAGCGTTGTTTTCAGTGCATAAACTTCCTCCTGAAGATGCTCAAATTTTTTATATTATCAAAAAACTCATAACCAAATTTATTAGGAAAAAATCTCTTATCACGGAGATGACAAGTCTATTAATTTGTAATCCGGACAATAACCCCTATTGGAACTCCAAATTTATCTATAATTTTCTAAATGAAGATCTGGTACCCAAGGAAGCCCTTTTCGAGACTAATTGGCAAAAAGATTTGAATTTGAATATTTCTCACGATCAATGGCGGAAAGCGCTCAAAGCTACATATTCCTCAAACATATATGCTTCCCTTCATGAATCGTATTATAAATTAGTCTCTAGGTGGTATCTCACACCTACTAAAATGGCGAGAATTTTTCCTGGAGTGGCTCCTACCTGCTGGAGAGATTGTGGTTTTGCGGGGAGTCTGCTACATGTATTTTGGGAGTGTCCCAAAATAAGGTTATTGTGGTCGAATGTCTCAGATATAGTAGACAAAATCACCTCTAAAACTGTTATGTTGACCCCTCAAGTGGCCTTGTTATCTCTCGATCTAGAGGAAATTCCTCCACCAAACAGACCTCTGATCATACATCTTTTCTTGGTCACCAAAAACCAAATAGCTTCTCTTTGGAAAGAAGAATCGGTTCCTAAAATCGCCGATATAGTTGACAAAATGTCTCTGCATATGTCATACGAGAAAAGTCATGCACTGGCTAACAACAGCTTTACTTCCTTCAGTAAAAAATGGAATGCATGGCATAAGATACTTTCTTAATATATGTTTGAATTGCTCTTAACTCCTCCCCAGGCAAAGCTTCTCTTTGAATGATTAACAAATGTTTTACAATACTGTTAGTTTAGTATCGTTATTTATTTTACTATCCTCATTATTGATCTATTTGACATAATCTACGGCTAGATCTCTATTATCTCTACATCTTATTCAACGTTTGATGTTTATTACTGTTATTTATGGAAATTTATATTTCGGTTGTGACATAAAGTTGTAATGCCTTTACATTTATTGAAAAATTCTAATAAAGTTATTTTGAAAAAGAAATCATCTGTCAGCGTGTAAGAGTATGAACAAGGCTCTATGGAAAGAGACGGAGGTGCTCAGAGAGGCCCAAGAGAAACATCAGCAGGAGTGTCGCTGCTTGGCAGAAGAGCGAGATAGAGTTCTCCGAGAGCTCAAGATAGAGGAGGAGACTAGTGCCCAGCTCCAGAAATCTACGGGAGAAGAAATCCAGCAGGAGAAGTGCCATGCTGATGGTCACACAAAGGAGATCGAGGTCTTGGAAAACCGTACTAACGCTCAGGACGAGGAGGTCCAACAGTCTGTCCAAGAAGGTGACGGGTCGGTTTTCAAGTGTATAATAGAGGTACCCGAAGACATGCAAGAAGCTTGTGCCAGTGAGGATGTGCATGAGGCCTTTAGAAAAGCGGTAGAAGCATGCAGTGTGAACTGGGTGCCAGAGATGAAACAGTTAGTCATACTGTCGACTAGGGAAGTCACAATGAAGCGGGTGGCTATCCTGAGGGACATGCACCTACATTGTCTCCGCACAAAGCAAATGATCCTGTTGAGAAATCACGAAGCCACTCGACGTCTGGAGCAAGTAAGAAAGACTCAAAATCAGCTTGGCTTGATGGAAGACATCGTTCAAGTGCCCAGAGGTCTGGTGAAGAAGGTCATCGGAAGACTCGGGAAAGTGATGCAGGAGATGGTAAATAAGTCCGGTGTGACGAGAGTCAGGATTCCGGCTGATGACGAAGTCCAGGTCAAGGGTGAAGATGGGATGGTCCCATTCCTCGTTGTCGGATCCAGGGAGAGCCTTGGGAATATCTGGATGCTCCTGGAGTATCATGTGTCATACTTGAGAGAAGTAGAGCAGCTACGACTGGAGAGGGAGCAGGTCAACAGAAACCTACGGGAAATGGAAAGAAGATGGTCGCCACCTTCAACCCGTGGTATTGAGAGGCGAAGAGGTTCGCTTAAGACGAGAAGTCCTCAAGCTGGAGATAATACAGGAAATAGTGATGCCTCAGTTAGCTCAGTGATGAGTGACCTAAGCAGGAGAACCTGTAGTGGACGAAATGAAAAGGACTCAGACCAGACAGGACGTATGGGTGCAAGTGAAATGCGACGCCGTACTGACCGCTGGGGATGCGGGTGGTCTGATGGGGCCTCGTCAGCAACAGATGTGACAGAGTCGGAGGACAGACGCCTACCAAAGAGATTAGTAGCAGGGTCCGACTTAGAGAGATGGTTTGACTTGCAGAGACGACCGAGAAGGATCTCTGGTCGGGTAAAAAGTGTTCAACCCCACAAGTTTGAACAGAGGGGGGAGGTATATGGTGTAATGACCCCTGATGCAGCTAGGGGGCACTGTGTATGGCCCTCGGGATATGCATGGAGGCATGTGATGGATGGACGTTATGGATCACAGAGGTGGGTGGCCCTGTGATGGAAGCCTGGATATGTTTTGGTTCAGCAGATCTACTGCTGAGTTGTACTATATATTGGGAGGCTTCCAGGTGACTAGGAGAACTGGGCGGGTCCAGTCACCTACAAACCCACCCAAGGGGCTTGTGTCTAAATACCTGGGATAAAACCTGCATGTAATGGTGTAGCTGAAGGACCTGTGGTGAGGTCATGACCATGTGACATAACCATGTGATTCCTGACCTCACCTGTGGGTGGAGTTACACCTATGTAATGGAGTGTGTTTTGCACCTGTGAGAGAGTGTGTGGGAGTCTGCCAGTGTGGACAGGCTTCCATGTGTCCAAGGCGGGACATTACAGAGAGGTCTCTGTGACTGAAGAGCGAGGCTCCAGGCAGGAGCTGAAGCATTGAAGAGTGTATTGTATGTTACCATATGGTTTATGATGCAATAAACCTAAAGACTTTTTGCATAAGAAAGTGTCTCTTGAATTACCTCTGAAGCAGCCGAGTGAGTAAAACCTTACACTATGTACAAGAATATAACTACTATAATACTGCCTCTATGTACAAGAATATAACTACTATAATACTGCTCCTATGTACAAGAATATAACTACTATAATACTGCTCCTATATACAAGAATATAACTACTATAATACTGCCCCTATGTACAAGAATATAACTACTATAATACTGCTCCTATGTACAAGAATATAACTACTATAATACTGCTCCTATATACAAGAATATAACTACTATAATACTGCTCCTATGTACAAGAATATAACTACTATAATACTGCCCCTATGTACAAGAATATAACTACTATAATACTGCTCCTATATACAAGAATATAACTACTATAATACTGCTCCTATGTACAAGAATATAACTACTATAATACTGCCTCTATGTACAAGAATATAACTACTATAATACTGCCCCTATGTACAAGAATATAACTACTATAATACTGCCCCTATGTACAAGAATATAATTACTGTAATACTGCTCCTATGTACAAGAATATAGCTACTATAATACTGCTTCTATGTACAAGAATATAACTACTATAATACTGCCCTTACGTACAAGAATATAACTACTATAATACAGCCCCCTATGTACAAGAATATAGCTACTATAATACTGCCCTTATATACAAGAATATAACTACTATAATACTGCCCCTATATACAAGAATATAAGTACTATAATACTGCCCCTATGTACAAGAATATAGCTACTATAATACTGCCCCTATGTACAAGAAAATAACTACTATAATACTGCCCCTATGTACAAGAATATAACTACTATAATACTGCTCCTATGTACAAGAATATAACTACTATAATACTGCTCCTTATGTACAAGAATATAACTACTATAATACTGGTACTACGTACAAGAATATAACTACTATAATACTGCTCCTATGTACAAGAATATAACTACTATAATACTGCTACTACGTACAAGAATATAACTACTATAATACTGCCTCCTAGCTGTGAGGTTGTGTTTTGTGGATCTCCTCATGTCTGGAGCGAGCCCAGGGAGGGGCCACCCTGGGCGGGGAAACTCCCCAGGCAAGGACCAGGCTTCCCGGCCTACACTGGGACAAGCCTCCCAGGCCTCTCCTAATGGGAATGTTAATCCCAGAGCCACTGTCAGAGCAGTGAATGCAGCGAGCCAAAGCTGCAGCAGTTCTGTGAAGGAGGAAAAAGCCGTCAGTAAAGTTTTGGGAGGAAAACCTTCTCCAAGTCCAGCAAAGAAGCAAGAAGGAAAAGTGTCGGTGAGTGATGGGTTACAGCACAATGTGAAGTCAGGTAACTCCCCAGTCAGCAAGCAGCTCCTGCCGGGTGCACAGGTGAGATCAGCCCCAGCTGTGCAGATCACCTCTCCTGCTCCCAGGCAGAGACGGACGTCTTTGGAAAGACAAACTATCCAGGAGAACTTACAGCAGCATGGCAGTATGGCGCGGTCAGGACGCACACGGTCGCAGTCAGGTGGCAGCGATAAACCTGCTGCGGAGCCTGCATCCAGCCAAGGAGCCACAAAACCATCTGTGGTGGAACCGCACAGGACTGTGTTCAGAAGCCCTGTACCCGTGGTCAAGACTAAAGCTGTGGAGCCGGCGCGTGCACCCGAGCTGCAGCTAGCGGATGAGATACCGGGACTGGTCAGAAAACTGGGTGAGTTACAGCAGCAGAAAAAAGCGCTGCAAATGGAAGTAGACTTTATCTATACCCTAAAGACCACTAATCCTGCCTGTAATGATGCATATGACCTGAGACTGAACACACTGGGTGTACAGCTGGCTAGTGTTGTGCAGGACATTGAGTCTGTGATGGAGGGCATGGGGCCCCTGGCAGAGACCTACAGGAACCGGGAACAGTTCGCCTCCTATAAGCAGGGCTGTGCTGTAGAGACCAGAACCCCTGATGTTCAGGACGGGACCCCCCAGCAGCGGACACAGCCAGTGTTACAGGCTGCCCGCTTCTGCTTCCAGGAGGAAAACAACTGCAGCAGCAAACAGCGAAGTGTGAACAGGAGCATACACTTCAGACTCCAGCAGAGGCACCACAGGTCCCAGAATGCCCCATACAGGAGCAGGACAGTATATGTGAGACTGTTTGTGCTGATGAGGCTGAGGCAGCTGAGTGTGAACAAGAACATACACTTCAGACTCCAGCAGAGTCACCACAGGTCCCAGAATGCCCCACACAGGAGCAGGACAGTATATGGGGGACTGTTTGTGCTGATGAGGCTGGGGCACAGACTGTGGCTGGTGATGTTGTGCCCATGGGGTCGGGGGTTGGAGGGGTTTCACATTCTGCAATTGACGTGACACTGTCTGATGATAATGATGCTGCTAATGATAATGTGCATGATATGTGTGACTATCCCCCTTTACCATCTAGTCCACAAGGTGTGACAGGCCCCCCTGCTGCAGGCCCTCCCTGTCAGTCGGCCCAGTGTGACCCGGCAGGTGCCCCCCAGGAATGACTGGAGCCGCGGCGCCCCATCCTTCACTTCCAGCGCCAGGTATACCGGCCAGACATTCAGACGCATTAATGTGGTGCGGTTTAAATACTTAGGTGCCAAGGAGGATCTGCCACAACGCAGGTATGTGGTGAGGGAGCTGCTATGCGGCCAGATGGGTTTGAGGTTAATCAGATACTGGCGGTGTCTAATCTTCAGGACAGGCAGGGCTATGAGGTCAGCTTCAAGCTCTCGTCTGACCTGGACAGATTCTGGGCCAGTTACCCCAAGTTCAGGGATGCTGAGGGCTGGAATAAGTTTCTGATGGTTCCTATCTCCAGGCCGGACACAGTCACAGTAAATGTCATCTTCTGGAATGAGGCCGTTCCCCCACAGGACATCGAGGTGTGGCTCCGGAGACACTGTGACCTTGTCTCTGGACTCACCAAGGTCAGAGATGAGGACGGTATCTGGACAATGGGGTGGAAAGCTGTAGTGAAACTGCAGCAGTATAATAACATCACTGCCCACTTACCCAACTCCTTCTTCATTGGGAGGGAGAAGGGAAGATGTTATTATCCCGGGCAGCCCAGAAAGTGTTTCAAATGTGGTGGGAAAGGTCATCTGGCTAATGTCTGTACTGTGGTGAAGTGCAGTCTGTGTGGGCAATCGGCCATGTCGCTGCAGATTGCCGGGACGTCAGGTGCAACCTCTGTGGTCAGATGGGCCACGCTCACAGGGACTGTCCAGACGCCTGGCACAACATCTGCAGAGTCTTCCCTGATGAGGATGTGATGGCAGGGGCAGAGGCTCAGGAGGATGAGGATGTGGTGATAGGGGCACATGAGGAGGAGGATTCAATGTCAGGAGAGATGCTGACCAGCTCAGATGCCCACCAGGAGTTCACTCATGTAACACCAGAGCAGGAGGGTGCAGAGGGGAACATGGAGGTCGTCCCTCAGGTCCAGCAGCCTCAGGTAGCCCTCCCTTCAGCATCACTGTCTGTATCTGATGACTGGAGTGTTAATCATAACAAAAGAAAGAAAAAGAACACGTCCTCCCGTAAACCTGAGGCAAAATATGACACCGGTCAGAGTGCGAGTAAGAAGGCTCCAAATCCTGCAGGTGTGATGGTCATGTCCAACAAGTATGGAGTTTTATCTGAATCCAACAATGATGATTATGAGAAAGAGTTGAGGAAAATTGATGCTGAGGGTGACAGGGACATAGAGGACCATCCCCGCCAAAGCGGAAGCCCTTATCTGTAGACCCTCAGGTAGAGTCGACATGGACACTAGTGGTGGACAGAACATCTCTGACTTATGATGATGGCTGTTTCTCTGCTCCTTCTATATTGTGTTGTGATGGCGGGGTTCTCATTAACACTGACCTCCAGTAATGTCAATAGTATTAAGGCGAGGAGGACGAGACAAGCGGTGTATGAACATCTCGCATATCTGGACACAGATGTCATCTTCCTGCAGGAGACACGACTGACATCTTTGGGGCTTATGAGAGAGGCTGAGAGGGAATGGCGATCCGGTCCATCTTTCTGGTCGCTGGCTGTGGAGCCTTATGCCGGGGTCGCTGTCCTGTTTAACACCAATGATGTGACTGTGCATAGGATGACCGAGGTGGTCATGGGAAGATGTCTGGTCCTGGAAGTCACTATCCATGGTAGGCGACTCCGGCTTATTAACATCTATGGGCCACAGACGGTGACTGACAGGATCCAGCTGTTTAATGACGTCAAGCCTTACCTCTTCACTTCTCTTCCAGTGGTGATGGCGGGGGACTTTAATGCCATACTGACATCAAGTGACAGCTCTTCAGGCAGGACAGTGACCAGGGACGGAAAGGTCCTACATAACGTCATAACACAGGCTGGACTGACTGACATTTTCGCACAGGGAGGTCGACAGCCAAAATTCACGTATTCATGTTCCAACAGGAGCAGTAGGATAGATTTTGCTTTTGTGAGTCCTACTGAGGCTGTCGGCACCCTAAGTGAGAAGGTCGTCCCTTACTCTGATCACCTCGCCTTGTGCTTCTGTCTGGGGACCTCTAACCGTCCGGACATTGGTAGAGGGTTGTGGAAGCTCAATTCCAGTCTTCTGGATGATGCCTATGTTCAGAGTCGTGTCCACTCCCTAATCCAGCTTCATCTAGACAGGGTTGACTTCTATGACAACATGACCGACTGGTGGGAGGACGTCAAGGAGGATATCAGATCCCTCTTAAAGAGACTGTCAGTTAATAAAGGGAGGAATAAGTACAGCCAGTACCTAAAGCTGCGCAAAGAATTGGAGTCACTGTATTCGGCGGGTGGGGATGACAAAGTGAAGATCGACCGGCTGAAATCTGAGATAAGGCAGTATCAGTATAGCTGGTATACCTCTCTGGTTCTTGAACGGGATTATGGGTCCTTAGGGGCCCCTGATCCCTTTGAGAATTTCAGGGAGAGGGTGGCCAAAAAAATGGTCACAGGTCTCATTGACTCCCAGGGTGTATTGCAGGATTCACGGGAGGGTATCCTGGAGGTGGTGAGATCTTACTATGCTGACTTGTTTCAGAGGAAAGTTTTGGATAAAGATAAGATGGCTCAGTTCTTGGAGGCAACTGCAGTGCCTGATACTAATGATCTGGACTTTTCTCCTTTGACAGCAGAATTAACGGTGGAGGAAGTTAAGAGGCTATTGATAAATTATATCTGAAGAAGGCACCAGGTCCAGATGGTATAAAGCAGAATTCTATAAGAAATTCAGAGACCTCCTGGCTCCAATCCTCGTGGATGTGTATAGAAATTGTCTAGAAAATCACCTGATGCCTCCATCCATGAGAGTGTCCTCGTTAATTCTGCTATCTAAAGGTAAAGAGCCAAGCGACATCAAGAACTGGAGGCCGATTGCCCTCTTGAATGTGGACAGGAAGATTCTAGCAAAGATCCTATTTTCTAGATTAGTCTGTTTGTCCCCGGCACTGTTGGCAGGCTCTCAGTTTGGCACAGTAAAAGGGCGGAACATCTCTGGAGCAGTCATCTCGATACGGGAGATGTTTGAGAGATGTAAAGCTCTGCGGTGTGGGAGATATGTTGTTAGTCTGGACCAGGCTAAAGCCTTTGACAGGGTTGATCATGACTATCTGTGGGCCACTTTGTCAAAGTACGGTATTCCGGGACAATTTGTGGATTGGCTGAAGACTTTGTACAGAGAGGCGGTGAGCTTTCCTCTGATTAATGGTTGGCAGGGTGACATTTTTGGAGTTGGGGCGGGGGTGAGGCAGGGTTGCCCACTGAGTCCGCTCCTGTATGTTTTTGCCCTAGACCCGTTTCTGAGGTCACTGCAGGAGTGCGATTTTCAGGGGGTGCCGGTCCCCCACTGCCTGCCTCTGAATGTTGTTGCCTATGCGGATGATGTGACGTTGGTGATATCTAATCCTCGAGAGGTGCAGATGTTATCTGCGTCCATCAGAAACTACTCAAAGCCTCCGGGTCTCTGGTCAACCTTGAAAAGAGTCAAGCTCTTGGACATTAGATACTGATCCAGCTTTGATCTGCCGCAGTTTGCCAAAGCCTCCACCCATATTAAGATCCTAAGGGTTAAATTTGGGAGGGATGATAATGCCACTCTAAATTGGGAGGAGAAATTGGAAGCCGGAAATGCAAAGGTTCAGCGATGGAAGAACTGGAGGATGACCTACAGAGAAAGGGTCAAAATGTTGAAGACTTACCTGGTCCCCGTTTTCTTGTATGTCTCTGTCATTTTCCCTTTGCCAGAATCTTTCTCAGCGAGGCTCTTCAGCCTGTTCTTCCAGCTCTTGTGGGGGAATAGGTTGAACCTAATAAAGAGGGAAATAACGTACCTACGGCGGAGAGAGGGTGGGCTGGATATGTTGAATCCAAGGGTTTTCTTTGACTCCTTGTTTCTAAAGGTGAATTTTGGGAACATGGACTCAAACAGTAGCTCCCTGTGGGTAAATAGTATCAGGGATTGGATATTGCCTTTTGCAGAATCTTGGGTGCGAGGCGGCAGTCTCAAGAGGAGGAGATGGACAGGTGACCACCTCCCCCAGTATCTGGACTACGGTCTGAAGTGTGTTAGGAGGTGGGGACTGGAGAAGTCTTACATTGAGAGCAGTACGAGAAGAGACCTGTATGTCTCATGTATGTAGGACTTTCTTCTTCTCTCCACTGGCCCTGAGAGATTGTGTCACCACCACCCTGCAGGAAAGCCTTAGGTTCCTAAACGGGAAACGACTTCCTCCTAAACTGTTTGATGTTACTTGGCTTTCACTGCATAGTCGGCTCTTTGTCAGGGGGAACATGAAACATCTGAGTGTCTCTGATCGGAATTGTCCCCTTGGTTGTCAGCAGGAGGAGACTATGGAGCACTTTATATGTGATTGCTGGGGAGGGAGGAAGATCTGGGAGGAAGTGTCAGCTAATCTAAAGATCCCCAGACTGAGGACCCTAAAGTACCCTGACATAATCTATGGTGTCCCCTCCACTGTTAGTAACATCGACAGAGAGACGATGTACATCATAATCAGTGTCATCAAATACTATCACTGGCACATGAGAACCCGGGTGTCACTGCACAATGAGCCGTTCGATCACACCGCTGCAGCCAATCAGGTTTTGTCAGAACTCCGGTGGATAAAATCACTAGAAGTTGGAAGGAGTCTGAGAAACATTAAGTTATGGAGGAACGTAAAATTCAGTTAGGAAATATGATGATTTTTTTTTTTTTGTTTAATTTTCTTCTCTTCCTTCCCAGGTGTGGACTTTAATTTATTTATGAATATGATATGATTATTTAATGCTTGTGTATATATAACCTAAGTGATTTGTGTTCTGTAATCCTGGATGATTTTTGTTTTATAATTGTATTTATGTTTGGTTTTATAATAAAAATTGCCCCTATGTACAAGAATATAACTACTATAATACTGCCCCTATGTACAAGGAATATAACTACTATAATACTGCTCCTATGTACAAGAATATAACTACTATAATACTGCCCTATTACAAGAATATAACTACTATAATACTGCCCTATGTACAAGAATATAACTACTATAATACTGCTCCTATGTACAAGAATATAACTACTATAATACTGCTCCTATGTACAAGAATATAACTCTCAGTAATACTGCTCCTATGTACAAGAATATAACTACTATAATACTGCCCCTATGTACAAGAATATAACTATCTATAATACTGCCCTATGTACAAGAATATAACTACTATAATACTGCCCTATGTACAAGAATATAACTACTATAATACTGCTCCTATGTACAAGAATATAACTACTATAATACTGCCTCCTATTAACAAGAATATAACTACTATAATACTGCTCCTATGTACAAGAATATAACTACTATAATACTGCCCTATGTACAAGAATATAACTACTATAATACTGCCCCTATGTACAAGAATATAACTACTATAATACTGCCCTATAGTACAAGAATATATATACTAATAATACTGCCCTATGTACAAGAATATAACTACTATAATACTGCCCCTATGTACAAGAATATAACTACTATAATACTGCTCCTATGTACAAGAATATAACTACTATAATACTGCTCTATGTACAAGAATATAACTACTATAATACTGCCCCTATGTACAAGAATAACTACTATATACTGCCCATTACAAATTAACTACTATAATACTGCCCTTAAATTACTACAATGCAATATAACTACTATAATACTGCCCCTATTACAAGAATATAAACTACTATATACTGCCCCTATGTACAGAAAAACTACTATATCTGCTCTAAATATAATAAAACTGCCCCTATGTACAAGAATATAACTACTATAATACTGCCCTATGTACAAGAAAATAACTACTATAATACTGCCCCTAATTAACATAGACTATTAAATATAATAATACTGCCCTATGTACAAGAATATAACTACTATAATACTGCCCCTATGTACAAGAATATAACTACTATAATACTGCCCTATGTACAAGAATATAACTACTATAATACTGCCCCTATGTACAAGAATATAACTACTATAATACTGCCCCTATGTTACAAGTAATATAACTACTATAATACTGCCCTATGTACAAGAATATAACTACTATAATACTGCCCTATGTACAAGAATTATAACTACTATAATACTGCCCTATGTACAAGAATATAACTACTATAATACTGCCCTATGTACAAGAATATAACTACTATAATACTGCCCTATGTACAAGAATATAACTACTATAATACTGCCCTATGTACAAGAATAATAACTACAATATTATACTGCCCTATGTACAAGATATAACTACTATAATACTGCTCCTATGTACAAGAATATAACTACTATAATACTGCCCTATGTACAAGAATAACTACTATAATACTGCCTCTATGTACAAGAATATAACTACTATAATACTGCCCCTATTACAAGAATATAACTACTATAATACTGCCCTATGTACAAGAATATAACTACTATAATACTGCCCCTATGTACAAGAATATAACTACTATAATACTGCCCTATGTACAAGAATATAACTACTATAATACTGCCCTATGTACAAGAATATAACTACTATAATACTGCCCTATGTACAAGAATATAACTATATAATACTGCCCTATGTACAAGAATATAACTACTATAATACTGCCCCTATGTACAAGAATATAACTACTATAATACTGCTCCTATGTACAAGAATATAACTACTATAATACTGCCCTATGTACAAGAATATAACTACTATAATACTGCTCCTATGTACAAGAATATAACTACTATAATACTGCCCTATGTACAAGAATATAACTACTATAATACTGCCCTATGTACAAGAATATAATAACTACTATAATACTGCTCCTATGTACAAGAATATAACTACTATAATACTGCCCCTATGTACAAGAATATAACTACTATAATACTGCTCCTATGTACAAGAATACTAACTATAATACTGCCCTATGTACAAGAATATAACTACTATAATACTGCCCTATGTACAAGAATATAACTACTATAATACTGCCCTATGTACAAGAATATAACTATATATATACTGCCCTATGTACAAGAATATAACTACTATAATACTGCTCCTATGTACAAGAATATAACTACTATAATACTGCCCTATGTACAAGAATATAACTACTATAATACTGCCCTATGTACAAGAATATAACTACTATAATACTGCCCTAGTACAAGAATATAAACTACTATAATATACTCCCTATGTACAAGAATATAACTACTATAATACTGCTCCTATGTACAAGAATATAACTACTATAATACTGCCCTATGTACAAGAATATAACTACTATAATACTGCCCCTATGTACAAGAATATAACTACTATAATACTGCTCCTATACACAAGAATATAACTACTATAATACTGCCCCTATGTACAAGAATATAACTACTATAATACTGCTACCTATGTACAAGAATATAACTACTATAATACTACTCCTATGTACAAGAATATAACTACTATAATACTGCTCCCTATGTACAAGAATATAACTACTATAATACTGCCCTATATACAAGAATATAACTACTATAATACTGCTCATATGTACAAGAATATAACTACTATATTACTGCTCCTATATACAAGAATATAACTACTATAATACTACTCCCTATGTACAAGAATATAACTACTATAATACTGCCCCCTATATACAAGAATATAACTACTATAATACTGCTCCTATGTACAAGAATATAACTACTATAATACTGTCCCTATGTACATGAATATAACTACTATAATACTGCCCCATATACAAGAATATATCTACTATAATACTGCTCCCTAAGTACAAGAATATAACTACTATAATACTGCCCTATATACAAGAATATAACTACTATAATACTGCTCATATGTACAAGAATATAACTACTATATTACTGCTCCTATATACAAGAATATAACTACTATAATACTACTCCCTATGTACAAGAATATAACTACTATAATACTGCTCCTATGTACAAGAATATAACTACTATAATACTGCTCCTATGTACAAGAATATAACTACTATAATACTGTCCCTATGTACATGAATATAACTACTATAATACTGCCCCATATACAAGAATATAACTACTATAATACTGCTCCCTAAGTACAAGAATATAACTACTATAATACTGCTCCTATGTACAAGAATATAACTATTATAATACTGCCCCTATGTACAAGAATATAACTACTATAATACTGCTCCTATGTACAAGAATATAACTACTATAATACTGCACCCTATGTACAAGAATATAACTACTATACTACTGCTCCTATATACAAGAATATAACTACTATAATACTGCTCCTATATACAAGAATATAACTACTATAATACTGCTCCTATGTACAAGAATATAACTACTATAATACTGCTCCTATGTACAAGAATATAACTACTATAATACTGCACCCTATGTACAAGAATATAACTACTATACTACTGCTCCTATATACAAGAATATAACTACTATAATACTGCTCCTATATACAAGAATATAACTACTATAATACTGCACCTATGTACAAGAATATAACTACTATAATACTGCTCCTATGTACAAGAATATAACTACTATAATACTGCTCCTCTGTACAATTTACTAGAGGTTAGGACTGTCTTGATTTTGGAATACCTTGATGCTGGTGAGATGTTTTTTATGCGTTTTTATTAAATTGGTGTTTGCTAAGTACTCTTTGTTATTTATATGCACTATTGCTTTTACTTATTTACTTACTGCAGGATATATGTTCATTTTCTTTTTGTCTTATGTTTTGTCTGTTTAATAGCCGGTTTCAATATGCTCCTATTTTCCGTGCATGCCAACTTTAGCAAAAAAAATTAATTGGAGTATAAGTTTCATGTTTCTGAAATTAGAGCTGGTAAGGCTGTGGCCTCCCTTTCTTTTAGCTGGACATGACATTTACATAGCCTACCTTTTGCTGGGTATCCATATTTGGATATATTATGTACAATTTTAACTATTTTAATACATGATGTCTACAGCCACCACCACTAGGGGGAGCTCCCTGTATACAGAGATACATGATAAGAACTGTCTGCAGCCACCACTAGGGGGAGCTCCCTGTATACAGAGATACATGATAAGATTCTGTCTGCAGTCACCACTAGGGGGAGCTCCCTGTATACAGAGATACATGATAAGATTCTGTCTGCAGCCACCACTAGGGGGAGCTCCCTGTATACAGAGATACATGATAAGATTCTGTCTGAAGTCACCACAAGGGGGAGCTCCTGTATATAGAGATACATGATAAGATACTGTCTGCAGCCACCACTAGGGGGAGCTCTCTGTATAGAGATACATGATGAGATCCTGTCTGCAGTCACCACTAGGGGGAGCTCCCTGTATATAGAGATACATGATAAGATTCTGTCTGCAGTCACCACTAGGGGGAGCTCCCTGTATACAGAGATACATGATAAGATCCTGTCTGCAGTCACCACTAGGGGGAGCTCCCTGTATACAGAGATACATGATAAGAACCTGTCTGCAGCCACCACTAGGGGGAGCTCCCTGTATACAGAGATACATGATAAGATTCTGTCTGCAGTCACCACTAGGGGGAGCTCCCTGTATACAGAGATACATGATAAGATTCTGTCTGCAGCCACCACTAGGGGGAGCTCCCTGTATACAGAGATACATGATAAGATTCTGTCTGAAGTCACCACAAGGGGGAGCTCCCTGTATATAGAGATACATGATAAGATACTGTTTGCAGTCACCACTAGGGGGAGCTCCCTGTATATAGAGATACATGATAAGATCCTGTCTACAGCCACCACTAGGGGGAGCTCCCTGTATAGAGATACATGATAAGATTCTGTCTGCAGCACCACTAGGGGAGCTCCCTGTATACAGAGATACATGATAAGATTCTGTCTGAAGTCACCACTAGCGGGAGCTCTCTGTATACAGAGATACATGATAAGATTCTGTCTGCAGCCACCACTAGGGGGAGCTCCCTGTATACAGAGATATATGATAAGATCCTGTCTGCAGTCTCACGAGGGGAGCTCCCTGTATACAGAGATACATGATAAGAACCTGTCTGCAGCCACCACTAGGGGGAGCTCCCTGTATAGAGAGATACATGATAAGATCCTGTCTGCAGCCACCACTAGGGGGAGCTTCCTGTATACAGAGATACATGATAAGATTCTGTCTGAAGTCACCACTAGGGGGAGCTCCCTGTATATAGAGATACATGATAAAATACTGTCTGCAGTCACCACTAGCGGGAGCTCTCTGTATACAGAGATACATGATAAGATTCTGTCTGCAGCCACCACTAGGGGGAGCTCCCTGTATACAGAGATATATGATAAGATCCTGTCTGCAGTCACCACTAGGGGGAGCTCCCTGTATACAGAGATACATGATAAGATTCTGTCTGCAGTCACCACTAGGGGAGCTCCCTGTATACAGAGATACATGATAAGATCCTGTCTGCAGTCACCACTAGGGGGAGCTCCCTGTATACAGAGATACATGATAAGATTCTGTCTGCAGTCACCACTAGGGGGAGCTCCCTGTATACAGAGATACATGATAAGATTCTGTCTGCAGTCACCACTAGGGGGAGCTCCTTGTATACAGAGATACATGATAAGATCATGTCTGCAGCCACCACTAGGGGAGCTCCCTCTATACAGAGATACATGATAAGATCCTGTCTGCAGCCACCACTAGGGGGAGCTCCCTGTATACAGAGATACATGATAAGATCCTGTCTGCAGTCCACCACTAGGGGGAGCTCCTTGTATACAGAGATACATGATAAGATCATGTCTGCAGCCACCACTAGGGGGAGCTCCCTCTATACAGAGATACATGATAAGATCCTGTCTGCAGCCACCACTAGGGGGAGCTCCCTGTATACAGAGATACATGATAAGATCCTGTCTGCAGCCACCATTAGGGGAGTCCTGTATACAGGATACATGATAAGATATTCGCAGCCACCACTAGGGGGAGCTCCCTTATATAGAGATACATGATAAGTTCTGCTTGCAGCCACCACTAGGGGGAGCTCCTGTTACAGAGATACATGATAAGTATCCTGTCTGCATGCCACCACTAGGGGATGTCCCTGCTTACAGGACACATGATAAGTTATTAACTGGTCACCACTAGGGGGAGCTCCCTGTATATAGCGATACATGATAAGTTATTGACTGTGGCCACCACTAGGGGGAGCTCCTGTAAAGAGATACATGATACGTTATTGACTTGGCACCACATGGGGGAGCTCCCTGTGTACAGAGGTACATGATACGTTATTGACTGTGGTCACCACTAGGGGGAGCTCCCTGTATAAAGCGATACATGATAAGTTATTGACTGTGGCCACCACTAGGGGGAGCTCCCTGTATAAAGAGATACATGATACGTTATTGACTTTGGTCACCACCATGGGGAGCTCCCTGTGTACAGAGATACATGATAAGTTATTAACCGTGGCCACCACTAGGGGAGCTCCCTGTATAAAGCGATACATGATAAGTTATTGACTGTGACCACCACTAGGGGGAGCTGCGTACTTACAGAGATAGATTTCCCTAACCACACAGTTATATAACAGAAGACCATTTGGTGAGGCGTGGGTTCCATGGAAAGTTTATCAATATCATTAATGCAAAATATTTCATTTTTTTTTCTTTCATAAGGTCCATGAATAGTTCTGATTGTCTTTACTGTTGTGTGAACACTTTATCACTGCCAAAATAAATAGGAAATTGTGATGAGAGTCTAGAAGGTCGTGCATGCCGTCAGTGATCACAACTCACCTTTCACTATAATAATGCATTGTTTATCCCTTTATCCTTTTATTGTGCAGTATCACAGTATGTGAAGTCCCGGACTTTCTGGCACTATAAGTAATGATTATCCAGCATGTTCATACACCGCGCCGCTCCTCTGCTGTGCACCTTTGCTCATGGAGTAAATAATCCATTATGGCAGAGAGTGCCCCGGGCGCCCCGCAGCTGTGGTGCCGGCCCAGCAGACACTTCTGTGAGGTTCTTCCTGCTACTTTTCGACCTCTACGTCACCTTGAGATTTGACGGTCTGCACCAGGGGAGGTCAGGCAGAACACTGTACATCCAGCCTCGGCTGCAGCCTCCGGTGAGGGGATCAGCAGCATCTTCAGAACAGTCAGGGCAGAAAACGTACAGAAAGAACCAACTGCATAATTCACAGGTCCTGTCGGCAACTGGAAATCCTCCAAAATCACCGAGACGTCAGTCACAGAGCTTGACCGCGGGTGGAATGAATACTGGAGCTGTGGGTGAGGGTTCGTTAGCGGTTTATTAACGCTTCATGTCCGGTATATGGGGCTGCGTGCGTGGTCATAAGTTCTCACTCAGCAGATAATTCACGGAAACTTCAGCCACTGATGGATTCAGTCATCTAAATGCGGTCATGTCTGCAGTATGTAATGGCTAAGAGGGCGTTCACACTGCACGGTCTGTGACCATTACTAGAGTTGAGCGATACTTTCCGATATCCTAAAGTATCGGAATCGTAATGGTATCGCCGATATCACTAAAATATCGGCGATACCCGATACCGATACCGGAAGTCCCATGTAAGTCTATGGGAACAAAATATCGAAATTAAAAAAAACCATTCTTGCCTTGTTGGTTAATTGTACATGAAGGAAAACAACAAAGATAATGTAGAATGTATTGGGGAGGTTGAGGAGACATTAAAGGCATAGATGTTTGACCCAATCCAATGGAATAGCATTATTTTTTTTTTTTTAGGAAATACGTTCGGATTGACGAACAAATTGACAATGTTGTTAACCTTTTTTCTATTTTGGTCAAATATGTCTGTTTCACAACTTCCATGGTCTTCACCTTTTTAACTTTTCACACACTTTCTCCTTCATAATTTTCAGCAGCATCATCTTTCTCATCAAATTATTCTTCATCTTCACCTTCTTAATCTTCTAAAACTTCTTGCTATTCATCTTTTTGTTAACATTACTTATATTGTTCTTATTAAACAGTTATTATTCTTCATATTCTACTTCTTCATCTTCTTCCTATTCATCCTTTTCATCATATTCTTATTTGTGACAGACATTCCTGTACTTGTAATCTGTAAAACTCTGAATTTTCATCCTTCCGTTCTTGCTGTCACAAAAGATTTTAATTACAACAGTATTTGTCCGCGTTCAGTTTAGCCTGCAGCAGCATCAGGCATTTTCCAGGGGCACCACGAGGAGGAACGGACTCACCCCCATACACTGCTTAGTCTTCTTCTGCTTAGAATTTAGAGCATATATTTTGCTCTTCATTTTGGTCTTATACTTAATGTTCTTCTGCTTTTTGATCTTCTGCTTATTGTTCTTCTGTCTCTTGTTCTGTATCTTGTAGTTTGTCTTAACCTTCTTTGTCCTGTTGGTGATGGTACAAAAGCCAATGGAAGTAACGAGGACCAGCTGACTGTGCTGGAACCCGGAGGGTCAGCAGAAGGAAAAGAGCCAATGGCACAACCGAGGACCAGCTGACGTTACTGGGACACGGTTACTAAGCAGGAGGTACCTGTGCTCCAAAGCACTACCAAGGACCAGCAGACGTTGCTGGAACTCGGATACCGACATGGAGGCACCTAGGCCAAAGGCAGTGCGGAGAACCAGCTGACGGTACTGGAACCCGGATGAGTAGCAGAAGGTACAAGAGCCAATGAAAGTAACGAGGACCAGCTGACTGTGCTGGAACCCGGAGGGTCAGCAGAAGGAAAAGAGCCAATGGCACAACCGAGGACCAGCTGACTTACTGGGACACGGTTACTAAGCAGGAGGTACCTGTGCTCCAAAGCACTACCAAGGACCAGCAGACGTTGCTGGAACTCGGATACCAAGATGGAGGCACCTAGGCCAAAGGCACTGCGGAGAACCAGCTGACGGTACTGGAACCCGGATGGGTAGCAGAAGGTACAAGAGCCAATGGCACAACCGAGGACCAGCTGACGTTACTGGGACACGGTTACTAAGCAGGAGGTACCTGTGCTCCAAAGCACTACCAAGGACCAGCAGACGTTGCTGGAACTCGGATACCGACATGGAGGCACCTACGCCAAAGGCACTGCGGAGAACCAGCTGACGGTACTGGAACCCGGATGGGTAGCAGAAGGTACCCATGGAAATTAAAGTTGAGGCAGCAGGACTGTTTGCTGTTCACACAGCAGGGAACAGCTGACATTACTGAACCCCAGTAACACAGGAGCAAGTGTAGACTGTGCTAACAGCACTTCCGAAAACAACTGGCGGTGTTGTAACCCAGGGATGAGAACAGAACATGGTGGAGGCAGCAGGACTTTTTGCCGTTCACACAGCAGGGGAACAGCTGACATTACTGAACCCCAGTAACACAGGAGCAAGTGTTAACTGTGCTAACAGCACTTCCGAGAAACAACTGGCGGTGTTGTAACCCAGGGATGAGAACAGAACATGGTGGAGGCAGCAGGACTATTTGCCGTTCACACAGCAGGGGAACAGCTGACATTACTGAACCCCAGTAACACAGGAGCAAGTGTTAACTGTGCTAACAGCACTTCCGAGAAACAACTGGCGGTGTTGTAACCCAGGGATGAGAAGAGAACATGGTGGAGGCAGCAGGACTTTTTGCCGTTCACACAGCAGGGGAACAGCTGACATTACTGAACCCCAGTAACACAGGAGCAAGTGTAGACTGTGCTAACAGCACTTCCGAGAAACAACTGGCGGTGTTGTAACCCAGGGATGAGAACAGAACATGGTGGAGGCAGCAGGACTATTTGCCGTTCACACAGCAGGGGAACAGCTGACATTACTGAACCCCAGTAACACAGGAGCAAGTGTTAACTGTGCTAACAGCACTTCCGAGAAACAACTGGCGGTGTTGTAACCCAGGGATGAGAAGAGAACATGGTGGAGGCAGCAGGACTTTTTGCCGTTCACACAGCAGGGGAACAGCTGACATTACTGAACCCCAGTAACACAGGAGCAAGTGTAGACTGTGCTAACAGCACTTCCGAGAAACAACTGGCGGTGTTGTAACCCAGGGATGAGAACAGAACATGGTGGAGGCAGCAGGACTATTTGCCGTTCACACAGCAGGGGAACAGCTGACATTACTGAACCCCAGTAACACAGGAGCAAGTGTTAACTGTGCTAACAGCACTTCCGAGAAACAACTGGCGGTGTTGTAACCCAGGGATGAGAAGAGAACATGGTGGAGGCAGCAGGACTTTTTGCCGTTCACACAGCAGGGGAACAGCTGACATTACTGAACCCCAGTAACACAGGAGCAAGTGTAGACTGTGCTAACAGCACTTCCGAGAAACAACTGGCGGTGTTGTAACCCAGGGATGAGAAGAGAACATGGTGGAGGCAGCAGGACTTTTGCCGTTCACACAGCAGGGGAACAGCTGACATTACTGAACCCCAGTAACACAGGAGCAAGTGTAGACTGTGCTAACAGCACTTCCGAGAAACAACTGGCGGTGTTGTAACCCAGGGATGAGAAAGAACATGGTGGAGGCAGCAGGACTATTTGCCGTTCACACAGCAGGGGAACAGCTGACATTACTGAACCCCAGTAACACAGGAGCAAGTGTTAACTGTGCTAACAGCACTTCCGAGAAACAACTGGCGGTGTTGTAACCCAGGGATGAGAAGAGAACATGGTGGAGGCAGCAGGACTTTTTGCCGTTCACACAGCAGGGAACAGCTGACATTACTGAACCCCAGTAACACAGGAGCAAGTGTAGACTGTGCTAACAGCACTTCCGAGAAACAACTGGCGGTGTTGTAACCCAGGGATGAGAACAGAACATGGTGGAGGCAGCAGGACTATTTGCCGTTCACACAGCAGGGAACAGCTGACATTACTGAACCCCAGTAACACAGGAGCAAGTGTTTAAATGTGCTAACAGCACTTCCGAGAAACAACTGGCGGTGTTGTAACCCAGGGATGAGAACAGAACAGGGTGGAGGCAGCAGGACTATTTGCCGTTCACACAGCAGGGGAACAGCTGACATTACTGAACCCCAGTAACACAGGAGCAAGTGTTAACTGTGCTAACAGCACTTCCGAGAAACAACTGGCGGTGTTGTAACCCAGGGATGAGAAGAGAACATGGTGGAGGCAGCAGGACTTTTTGCCGTTCACACAGCAGGGGAACAGCTGACATTACTGAACCCCAGTAACACAGGAGCAAGTGTAGACTGTGCTAACAGCACTTCCGAGAAACAACTGGCGGTGTTGTAACCCAGGGATGAGAAGAGAACATGGTGGAGGCAGCAGGACTTTTTGCCGTTCACACAGCAGGGGAACAGCTGACATTACTGAACCCCAGTAACACAGGAGCAAGTGTTAACTGTGCTAACAGCACTTCCGAGAAACAACTGGCGGTGTTGTAACCCAGGGATGAGAAGAGAACATGGTGGAGGCAGCAGGACTTTTTGCCGTTCACACAGCAGGGGAACAGCTGACATTACTGAACCCCAGTAACACAGGAGCAAGTGTAGACTGTGCTAACAGCACTTCCGAGAAACAACTGGCGGTGTTGTAACCCAGGGATGAGAACAGAACATGGTGGAGGCAGCAGGACTATTTGCCGTTCACACAGCAGGGGAACAGCTGACATTACTGAACCCCAGTAACACAGGAGCAAGTGTAGACTGTGCTAACAGCACTTCCGAGAAACAACTGGCGGTGTTGTAACCCAGGGATGAGAACAGAACATGGTGGAGGCAGCAGGACTATTTGCCGTTCACACAGCAGGGAACAGCTGACATTACTGAACCCCAGTAACACAGGAGCAAGTGTAGACTGTGCTAACAGCACTTCTGAGAAACAACTGGCGGTGTTGTAACCCAGGGATGAGAAGAGAACATGGTGGAGGCAGCAGGACTTTTTGCCGTTCACACAGCAGGGGAACAGCTGACATTACTGAACCCCAGTAACACAGGAGCAAGTGTAGACTGTGCTAACAGCACTTCCGAGAAACAACTGGCGGTGTTGTAACCCAGGGATGAGAAGAGAACATGGTGGAGGCAGCAGGACTTTTTGCCGTTCACACAGCAGGGGAACAGCTGACATTACTGAACCCCAGTAACACAGGAGCAAGTGTAGACTGTGCTAACAGCACTTCCGAGAAACAACTGGCGGTGTTGTAACCCAGGGATGAGAACAGAACATGGTGGAGGCAGCAGGACTATTTGCCGTTCACACAGCAGGGGAACAGCTGACATTACTGAACCCCAGTAACACAGGAGCAAGTGTTAACTGTGCTAACAGCACTTCCAAGCAACAACTGGCGGTGTTGGAGCCCAGGGTCAAGGAGGGTGTAGGCATAAAATATTGAGTTATTGCCTTGTTACGTGGCCATTGCAAATGTATGTACTTCAAACAAGAATAAATGAAGTTTTACTACAACAATAAAATGATAAATTTCAATTACAAGAATAGAAAAATATTTATACTTGACAGTCCTCTGTGGTTGATAACGTTTAATGGCTAACTGAAAATATGGTAACAAATTCAAAGCTTTCGAGACTACTCAGTGTCTTCATCAGGCTAAGAGTAAAGCCAAAAATGAAGAATCACATATTTCTACACACAACAGGACACAGGAATAGCTAAGACAAGTGAGGGAGGGACAAGTGAGGGGAGACCGGCAACAAAAGGAGAACAACGATGAATTATCAGCGCCACACAATCACAGATAAATTAATGAATTTAGCTGTGGCAAAAGACTTTTGTATGCCCGCCCGGTCATAGCATCATGGATATGGAATTACTGTTATTAAAATATAACTTCAAATATGAGAAACGTACAAAGGTTTCAGAATATAAGCTCATCATGACCTTTGACACTGTTAGTGATGGAATGAATAGATCACATGGATTTATGTCATTCTATATCAATTAAGGAATCTGCGTCTATGCCCTTCCAGGGTCATGAAAACCCCAAAAAATACGCCAATGAGAGGGCAATCAAACTTTCTATCCTTATGTAGGAACTGTTTGAATATTTATGTTCATCCCTGTGAGATAATGACAGTTCTGATACACGTCACTTACTTGTCTTACCTATTGCAATATTCCTGTGTCCTGTTGTGTATAGAAATATGTGATGCTTAATTTTTTTAGTTAGTCTTTCCCTGATGAAGAGACGTGAGTAGCCTTGAAAGCTTGCAATTTGTTTCCATCTTTTCAGTTATCCATAAAAAGGTATGAACCACTGCTGACTCTGAAGTCTAAATATTTTTCTATCTACTGGCTAACACGGTACAAAGATACACATGTTTTCTAATTTCAAGAAGGAAAAATAAAGAAAATACAAATCTAAACGCATA
The DNA here is from genome assembly GCA_033576555.1 of Oophaga sylvatica. NCBI lineage: Eukaryota > Metazoa > Chordata > Amphibia > Anura > Dendrobatidae > Oophaga > Oophaga sylvatica. The sequence goes on from JARQOD010004902.1 coordinate 50,247, forward strand.
TATGCACATGCCAAAAATAAATGGAACAACACAACACCCAAAAAATTGGTAACAAAATATAGTGTTGTAAATTTAAGAATAAAAGTACATTTTTTTTTTTATGAATAATGCTTAAGGAACGCAATGTTAAACTATAACATAGTGAAGACAATGGATTTTGTAATAGTCACTCATCATCATCATCGCAAATTTTATGTGACAGTCACAGACAATTTAATTATTTAAGTTCATAAAATCGTAACTTTCTATAGCATGTATGACATGTCCAGCATGGACTCATCAATGTGATTGATGACACAATAATGTACAATAAAAAATAACCATTTAAAAAAACATTAGGCATTGTTTGTCACAATTTAAGTGTGTGCCTGCAAGTGTGGTGAAACAAAGGCTACGGATAGCAAAGGTATATTCTATGTCTGTATCACACAGTGGACAGCCTCTGATGGTAATGCCGAATGTTATACTGTACGTCAATAAAGTCTGCGGCTGAAATCATGCATTTTTTGCTTGTAGAGTGTTGGAGGGTAAAAAGAAGTCTGTTTTGCGCAAGCTTTATCCGTCAACACTACCTTCCTACTGTCACGCGTAGGGTAGGGTAGCGTGTGGCAATTAGCTGACTATCAAATGTGAGGTTAGGCTGCGTTATTGCGCACTAGGACGCCAAAAAAAATACAGCAGTAATAATTAATGTGTAAAAACTACACCCATGACAAACCAAAAATTACGTTCCCTCTTTAACAATGTACAAGACTAACAAGCCTAATGGTTGACGCTGACTTTTAAATTTAGATACAGTATTACATCAACATTGTCCATGAGTAACTATGCACTGGATACCTATATACCAGTATAATTTATATACTCTTGTGGGTTTTTTCAACAGCACTTGCAGGTATAGTACCTATTGTCAGTATGCATGATGCACTTTCTAGATGTAATAATTTATTATTGGACATTATTACCATGTTTACATTTCTGGCCATTTCATATATGTGTTTGAAGTTACAGTTTGGGATCAGTATGTGTATTTTATAATGTCTGTCATAAAAAAAACTCGTCATGATGATGATGAGGATGTAATGATTCGTACATCCATTGAGTGATTATCTTACAGGTACAGATAAAGTTCCTTTAAAAGCATTAATTCATAAGTCTGAAATGTACTTTTATGCATTAATTTAAAAATGTTGAAGAGTAGACTATGTTTTATTTTTTGTTTAACCATTTCTAATAGACATGTGCAGATATGCGCTGTGATGACAAATTATTATTTGTCCCTTTTTTCTTAAAATTATCATTTTAGGCCCGCAAAACTTCAATTTTC